>APFE030509452.1:6611-37234 GCA_000404065.3 Pinus taeda | reverse complement strand
CCAGAATCCTGCAGATATGCTAACAAAAGTTGTAACCAGGGAGAAACTAAGAATATGCTCAGTTTCAATTGGTCTTCACGGATGATGATGAAGATGAGAAACAACCAGGTCCAAAGAGGGGCCATTGTCTAGCAAATGAAGCAACGGTGGAGTTGCTACAATAATTCTCCAAGTGGGAGATTGTTGTGTATGGAGCATGATTGTTCAGAGATTTTTGCTTCAGCCGGATGTATGCCCCAGGAAGTTTGTACACCCCTCCACATGGGGAGGTGTGGGGGCCAGCGGTCCCCCCACGGGGGCTCAGGGGCAACGCCCCCGAAGCTAAAAACATATGTAAAATTTCCTTGTAAAAGTATAGTAATTTCTAGTCAATCTGGGCGGTTCATTAGGCAGATGATTTGACGATAGAACTTATTTTTAGTTTAGGGTTTTTTGCCCTAGGAGGCAACCCCTCTCTTTGTATGAGGGCATTGTATTGAGTTTGTGTAATATATGTGTATTCTCCGAGTGAGAAGCAGTGAGGTGAGACTGTGAGAGAAAATAGAGGATATTATAGCGGATCTATTGTAGGTTGTGTCTCTTCATTTTTCTGGATATAGAAAGGAAGGATTGGCTGTTCGGGGTGGACGTAGCCCAAACTGGGTGAACCACGTATATCTGTGTCTCTCTTGTTTTATGCATTTTCTGTGTTTATATTTCTGCAATATTTTATGTGTTTCATTGCTCCATAATATATAATTTCACAACACCTGTTGGCTTTACAAGGTAAAGCAAGCTATTGACGGTAGTGTGGAGAAGCATAAGGCAAGATTTGTTGCCCATGGCTTTTCGCAGGTCGAGGGGATTTACTATGATGAGACTTTTTCTCTTCTCGTAAGGTACTCATATATTAGATCTATGTTGGCACTATCAGCACATATGGGTTGGAAGATCCATCAGATGGATGTGAAGATTGCATTCCTTAATAGCCAGATTGAGGAAGAGGTGTACATAGAGCAGCCAAAATGTTTTGAGACCTTTGATCATGAGTCCCATGGGTTTCAAATCAAGAGAGTGTTGTACAGGCTGAAGCAAGCACCTTGTGCTTGGTACACCAGGATAGACAACTACTTCACCAGGTTGGGCTTCACAAAGAGTGAAGCGGGTGCAAACTTGTACCACATCGTGGTGAAAGGTAAGCTATTGATCATCGTAATTTATGTTGATGATATCATATTGATTGGTGATGATCAGTTGATCGTGTCTTGCAAGAGAATTCGAGATGAAAGACATGGGTCTTATGCATTACTTCCTTGGCATGGAAGTGTGGTAGAAGGATGGGGAGTTGTTTGTGTCTTAGGGCAAGTATGCCAATGAAATACTCAGGAGATTCTACATGGAGAAGTGAAAACCCATGCAGAATCCTCTAGTAGGTAACTGGAGGAAGGAGGTTGCTACTTCAAGATAAGTGGTAGAGGCTATTGTGTATAGGTAGCTTGTGGGTTCACTGATGTACTTAATGAACACACTACCAGATTTGTGTTATGCAGTGAACCAGTTGAGTCAAGCGATGGTTCAGCTTACCAAGATGTTTTGGAAGGTGAAAAAGCATGTATTGAGATACCTCAGAGGCACATCTTGGTATGGATTATGATACGGATGGACAGAGGGAGTGAAGTTAAAAGGCTTCACTATTGTAGATTGGGCGGGGAGTCCATCAGATTGGAAGAGCACATCAAGAGGGATTTTCAACCTTGGGTTAGCGGAAATTTCTTGGTATAGTAGGAAACAGAGGTCGGTTGCATTCAACTCGATAGAGGCAGAATACATGGTTGCAAGTAAAGCAACATGTGAGGCCATCTGGATGCAGGAAATCCTAGTTGGTTTGTTTAATCATATAATGGATCCAACTGTGATCTATTGTGATAATCAGAGTTGTATCAAACTCTCTGAGAATCTAGTATTTCATGATAGGTCCAAGAAAATCGACATTCGATATCATCATCTCAGAGACTGTGTAGTGAGGAGGATCATGTTGTTGTAGTATATTTCGATAGAGAAGCAAGATGCTGACATTTTGACAAAGGCATTGTCAAAGTGTAAATTTGAGTTCCATAGAGAGAGGATCGGGGTGGCAGATAATCCCTTTCTTGTTGAGAGGGAGTGTTGAAATAAGGCAACAAGAATATTCCAATTTAATTTGTCCTTGAATTAAATTGTGAATTAAAACCGAATTTAGTCTTAACAGCTACTTGGAAATAATTAATTAATTTATTTTAAATTAATTAGTTGGAGAAATTCAAGTTAGAAGCCTTTATGAAGTCATGCAAGAGTTATCCCTTAAATTAAGGAGATAAGATTAAGTTATATTTGAGTTGTAATTAGTTAACTCAGTTTACTGAGTTAAGTCCAGTTAAATTAGTTCCAAACTGTTTGATGAACTAATAGTGAGTTAATTGTCAGTTGATGCATTAATGCACTCAACTAGTGCTACTCCAGTTAACTGAAGATTCCCTCATCAGAAATTCATGCATATCTATTCTAAGAAAGACCCAGTTGAGATTAATGTTCAAGGATAGTGTACTATCAATTTCATGTGTTTTCTCATGGAGAAAACTCATGCATGAAATCAAGGATTCATCCTTGAGGATTGCGTAGTTTTGAAGGCTTGGTTTTCCACTTGGTAATAGGCTAATCATCCAAAAGGAACAATGCAAGGAAATAGGAGCTTGGAGGGCAGAGAGGAAGGCTGGAGAGAAGCCAAGATTTCCTATGAGCTTTTGTGAGGATTGTATTGAGAGCTAGCTAGCTGTGAGAGCTAAGGCTTTGTATAATTCCTATGTATTTCCACCATGTATGATAATACAATAATGGGGGGTTTTGATATGAGACTTTCCCCAAAGTATTTTCATGTGTATTATGCCATTGGTTCTTCTTCTTCTGGTTATATTGTTCAGCTCGATCTTTAAGCTTCCACAAATTGATAGTAGAAGTAGGTTATAGTATTCTGCTTTGATTTATATTGCATTATCAGGTTAACCTATCACAAATTTTCTACATCAAAAATAATATTACAAATTGAACAAATACTTTTGAGGCTTAATGCCAGTCTTTATATTGTACTAGCAAAAGATAAAGATCAGAGAATCTATTTTTAATAATGAGTGATCTTGAGAATCTAAATATTCTCAGGATGCTCGTTTAAGTTACAAAGATCTTAATGCATATAGAAGGCCAGGTCGAGAGGTTATCTTTAACTAATTCACTCCAAACAGGGTGTAAAATCCTAAGGCTTATGCAACATCTTATGACCATTCTAGGAAACAACATCAAGTATCAATATATTCCTGTCCAATAATGGGGATATGTTCATTAGGAAATAACACTTTAATGATCAAATCCGTTGATAAAATAATAGAATAATAAATTCATATAAAATAATACTAACATCCATACTACACAACTTAACTTAGCCTAATCACAAGAAAGGCTCTAGAAAATAGTATGAAAACTTAAGAAATAATGCAAGGAAAATATGAAAAATATGAGTCCCAACAATGTTGCATTGAGAAGCTCCTCTATGCTTAAAAAAAGAGTGAAGGGAGCTCTAACTAAATATTTCATAAGGAACAACAATTGCTAAGGTTTTCCAAATGGTGTAGTAAGCTAAGTGAGCTTGATTGTGGAGAAAAATCCACACATAAGTGCACTTAAGTTGGATGAGTGTCCACTTGAGAAGTCATGGTTACTAGGTGCAAACCTACAAGGTAATGATTGATGCTATGCAATT
Source organism: Pinus taeda (assembly GCA_000404065.3). Taxonomy (NCBI): domain Eukaryota; kingdom Viridiplantae; phylum Streptophyta; class Pinopsida; order Pinales; family Pinaceae; genus Pinus; species Pinus taeda. Next base: position 33,465 of record APFE030509452.1, on the reverse strand, counting down.
CATTTTTCTAGTATAAATCCCACTCCACAATTGTGAGTATGACCTAATGCAATGAGTGGTAAGTGGAGTATTCAAAGATCATGAAAAACTAGTCACTAGTCAATTATGATTAATACTCATGGACATGACTCATAGATAATGGATTTAATTTATGAAGTTGATCCTGAGAATGATATCTCACATGTTAAGCTGTGGAATCCCCTCAATGCTTAAATAAAAAGAGTGGAAGGAGCTCTAACTAAATAGTTCATAAGGAACAATATATGGAAAGGTTCTGGAAAAGGGGAAGAAATATAAATTGGGTTCTAATGACTTAATCTACATAGTTGATTCTAAAAATTATATGTCACGTGTCACATGTCACAATATGGAATCTCCTCAATGCTTAAATAAAAAGTGTGAAGGGATCTCTAATTGAATAGTTCATAATGAACAATATTTGGAAAGGTTTTGGAAATGGGGTAGCAAGCTAAATGACTTTGATTGTGAGTAAAAATCCATAGTTAAAAATGCTTGAGCCAAAGGAATCCTAGGGTCGATGATTTCGTAGGATTTCTTGGTTACCTAGTGCGAGCCACAAATGTGATGCTTGATGCTATGTGATTCATTTTTCTAGTTTTGATCCCACTTCTTAGACCCTATGAGCATCACCTAATACAATGAGTTATAAGTGAATTATTTAAAAATCATAAAAAATGGGAGTTGCAACTAATAATCATGGATATGGCTCATACATTAATAACTTACTATATGAAATTAACCTAAAAAAGGATATATAATATAATATTATATTATCACAAATGCAAATGTATGTGTGGATCAAGTGAGAGGGCACATGTCCCATGCGAGTATTGCATGAAAAAGTGAAGGGAATGGGGGTATCATCCATTCCTTGACTTCACTTCATGCCTTATTTAATGTAATCTGGTCTCACATTCTTTGAAGAGTATGGTTCATTTTCCTCTAGTGCACAACATGGATTGAATCTCAATTATCACATATATTCCTTCTGGTAGATACAAGTGCAAAGAGGGTTTATTTACATGTGGTTCAAATTTGGTGAGAGCTACAACTAGCTCCTATGGACCAATAAGAATTTTGACACTTTTATTATTATGGTCAAGATAGAGCCTATGCTAAACAGGGTGGTAGAGGATGAGGTCGTAAACCTCTCCCCCCATGGCATGCTTAGGGGGAGAGGAATTCGATGAGGACATTCCAGTCCATATTCACAAACCTATGGCCACCATGTAGGCTAAGGAGTAGCGTAACAATAGCAACGCTCTCTGGGATGTATGGAATTTGTTGGAAAAACATCCCAGGGGCCAAGAGAATATTTTGTTTTTTGAAGCAGAATAATGAAGGCCAACACATTTATGGTTAGCACGTAAATGATTCTCTATAACTTGGAACAAGCGAAGAGAATCCCATTTCTATTGACACATGCGAATGTTTTAAAAAAAATCGCTAACCATAGAGAGATATATTTCCAATTCCATTGGAAGTAAAGTTAAAACTTATGACCAAATAAAACTAGTAGGTGGAAACCTACTTTAAGAAAAAAATATTTTTTCCACTGCAACCATCAATGTCATTAATATGATTTCATTGCAAAAACAAAACCCCTACTATAAGCATATTGATTAACAAAGAAATTTAAGCCTATGGAACAAAAATTTAGGATGTTAAAAAAATATTATTTTAGGGGAAGGTGACCATTTATGTTTGTTATATCATATGCAATGTATGTACCTTATGAACATAATTTTTATGATTGGTATCATACACATTTTCCAAAGTTATGCTAGCAAACAAACATGGGATATATCGATTGCATAATTGACATTGTTGTTAACTATTATATTTAAGTCTTGAGCCATATTGTATGCATTTTGGTAGCCTAAATCATGGTTTAGTTTATAGTTTGGGATGACACGATGGATATATATGCTTTTTATTTCACCATGAAAATGTTTTAAAGGTATTTAATACCATGACTTGGATCTTGCGGCTTGAAGTATTTTGTAAAGTTTATATGTGATAAAATGTGGCAGCTAATGGTTATTTGATACATGAACCATTCAGCTCTGTCACCTACCAAGTGGGAATTGTTGGGAATGGAATCCCCCAAGGCATGTTTTGGGCTTCAAATCCCAAGTTTTGACTGAATCTTGTTGTAAAGTTCCGTGAATTTCCACCCTAGTTTTGTAATGTAATGTTGGCTAGATAGACCTACCTAGAGGACCATGGGATTGTATAAATAGAGTGAGGCTCTAAGTGTAAAAAGGAAGAATAGAAAATAGAGGAAATGCATGAGAAGTCTGAGTGATTGAGTCATAGTGTAAAGTGTGTCTGTGGGTTGTAGAGTAGGAGAAGGCTCTGCAACTGTGTGCGCAGAGGCCTAGTAATCCACAACTGAGTGCGCGGACCCCTGCAGTTGAGTGTGTAGGGTGAGTCGAGTCTGTAATCGTGGAAAGAATCAATAAAGAGAAGTTTTGTTATAATTCTGTGTATCTGTTCTTGGGTTAATGCATGATTGATGTAATTTGGAAATATAATATTTATTTACTGTGCGCACCTGTATGAATGGTTTATGTTGTTAAGTCTAACTTAAGGCACTCAAGTAGGCAAAGCTAATCAACTAACATTGGAATACAAGCAAGGTCTTGGGTAATAACGCAGAGCGCGGTGCTCATCCCCGGGGTAGCGCTGCATGAAGGCAGTATATCAAGTTGCGAGGAAGAGGAAAGTGCGCGAAGCAACCTGCATGCAGGATCAAACTGAGAACTAGTCGAACTCATCGGACATCTCTAGGGTGCGGAAACTTGGTTCTAGAACCCTCCAATACTACTTCGGGTGAGACCTCAGTCCACACTCCATGGATTGTTGTCGAAAGGGCCAGTAGTACCGAGATTTGTTTGGCTAATTAGCTTTGATCTCGGGTCAAGCCCCAACAAGCCAACAAATGGTTCCATTGCTGGGACCAGAATCTGCATAGAGATGTCTGATGTCGTATCACTGGAATCTGACAAAGAAAGGAATTGAAGATTAGTTGGACAGAAAAATTCACGAGTTTGTGGTGTAGGAAAATAGGAATCCACGACTATTAAAGGAAGAGTGGTTAGATTGCTACTTGTATATGGAGATCCATAGAATTTTCTTTGCATCCTTCCCCACTGAGTTGTATGAGTGGATCACGAAGCTAACAAAAAATTAAGGAAGGTGTAGACTCGACAAACCTATTGTGTGGACTCCAGAATTAGTGCGTAGATTGGAAGCATCAAAAGATAAGATCGTGTGTGTTGTGGATCACTGGCTCGATCGAATTATAGGAAAATTTATCATCAAGTTCGCGGTAGATACTTCAGTCAACTATAGCGAGGAAGAACGACGCTTCCTCAAAGGACTGCGAGGTAAGTACATTAAATCTTTGAACACTTGGATTAAAATGCTACTGTGTGAAAAATGGGTTATGCGAATAAATTGATGTTTGGGGCTACACAGAGTGAGAGGATCTACAGAAACGAAGGTAGCACAGAACTAGAAACTAGCCCCTTGATTTCATCTCTGCGAGAAAGCGAGAAAGAGCTCGCGAAGGTTTCACCAAGAAGTGAAATCAGTTTGATAAAGTAGCAAATTCCGTGCATACCTCTCCCACCTACACCACCACTAGTTTCACCATCTTCACCCCCGTCTTCGCCCATACCACCTCTGCCACCACCACAGTTCAATATGGAAAGCGCGATAAAGTTGCCAGTGTTCAAGGGAGTAGGATATGAAGATCCATACTAGTTTTGGTTCGTGGTAAGGGTTGTATTGGAAGCATAGGGAGTCATAGATGACAATATAAAGAAAGCAACATTGGTTAGCGCTCTGCAGGATCATGCATTGACTTGGTACATTAAGCATTCCAATGACAATCCGAACACAGGGATCACGAATATCCAAGCTACGCTGAACAAATAATTTAGCAGGCCAAAATGAGAGACACAGTCGATCAATGGATTTAAGGAAATTGCGATGCTTCCAGGTGAGATTCCATGGGAGCTAGATCAAATACTGAAGTGTATAATTTGTGAAGCTAATATAACCTTGACGGATGGGCAACACCACGCATGGTTTGTAGTAATGCTGCATCTAAGGAATGCCTTGTCACAACAGAAGCTAACCACTCAAGCCAAGGCCTTGGAGATTGCAATGAGATTGCATGAGACCCTGATACAAGATCCTAACCTGAGAGTTCAACAGATCCATGTGCAGTTGAAAAACTTGTGCCTTGAGATGCAGAGTTTGAAACAAGACAAGACAACTCACCCAAAAGCACGTGAGGAGGTATGGTGCATAAAGTGCAAAGGCTAGGGACATGATAAGGACCATTGTCCAGTGTTGGCGAATTACATAGCCAGAGGAGGACCAATGGCATTGAGACTGGAGGCACAAGAAGGACTGAGCACAGCACCTGCATTATGGTGCACGATTTGTCAGATAGGAGCGAAGCATGCTCAGATAACTACCATCTATTACAGAAGTATACGCATAATTCCCAACAGTTGTTCTATAATTTCTATAGGTCAGTAGGCCACGATGAGCACACCTATAGAAGTTATGAATTGATGATGGATTGGACTCCTACCTACAAAGTTTAGACCGAAAGATGGGCCCTCGATCAAAATGTAGGAATGGCACACACTGGATTTTAGGGGTAAGGATGAGGCCAAGGTGGAATGGGACCAAGAAGAGGTCGCAAATAGTTGATATGTTACAATTGCGGAGGGCCAGGACATTATGCCCACGACTGTACAAATCCAATGAGACCATCATGCTTATATTGTACGCAGTTTTATCATGAGACAAAGGATTGTCCCACACTAATAGTGAGGTTGCGCGATAAAGGAGCACTCCAGCCTCCCCCGACTCAAAACCTACAAATGATGAGGTCCATGCTACGCGAGGAAGACCCTAATGTGAATATCGTGCTTCGGAGTGGGATTACGATAGGGGATGAAAAAGGCAAGCAGACTGAAGAAAGTACTTGGTTTCGCAAGGCTCCAATGAAGGAAATAGAATATGATTTGGAGCGCGCCAAGGAGACAGTCATGGAAGCTAAGAGGAGCTTCACAGGTGTGTCCACTTCAGGAAGCAAAGACAGACTGGAGCTGGAAATGGACTCACTGATGCTCACTAAATTCTTGGAGACATGCATGAAGCTATTGCGTGACAATAAGGCTATGAAGGGGCTGCAAGAACTCATAACTAGATGTGCTGGGACCACACTAGGAGAACCGCGCATAGTCTGGAAGCTCGAGAAGCACACGACGTGAATAGGAAGGGAGATGAGATTGACCGCATAGATCGAGAAATATGAAATGGATCAAGTGATTCTGGATCTAGGATCAGATGCGAACGTCTTGCCAAAGAAGACATGGGAGCGCATGGGTAGGCCTGCACTGCAATGGTCACCTATCCAACTGCGAATGGCGAACCAACGAAAGGTCCTACCTATGGGGATATTGCAAGGAATCATAGTAGATATTGAAGAAGAGAGTGCACTTGCATATTTTGAAGTGATAGAGATTGTTGATGACAACAATCCCTATCCCGTGCTATTGGGAATATATTGGGCCACTAACATGAATGGAGTGATAAATTTAAAGAAGCGCAAGATGAGTTTTGAGAAAAAGTCACTACACGTAGTGGTACCTTTAGACCTTATAGAAGGATTGCTACATAGAGCCAGTGCACGACTACGACAACGATGAAGTTCTAGACTATATCTACAAGATAACTGCATGGGAATAGGACTGGGTAGACCCAACTGCGGATGGCAGAATCTCGTGGGAAGGCAAAAGCTCCTGCACCTCAGATTCTGACGAGGAGATAGAACATTGGCAAAACCAGTAACATGAGGTAACCACACTCAACTGTAACATGATGACAAGGTCGTTGTGTTGTGTGGCAACAGAGGTAAGAGATGTGCTTACGTATGACAGGTTGAGCGAGGTGGATGAATTCCTAAACAAATTTGAAGGAGAAGTATTGGAACAACAATATTTAAATGCTCTAAAATGGGTACTGCATGCTACGAGCGCGAGATGGTGGGGTATGCACCAAAGAAGCTTTGAGGACTGGCGCGAATGTAGAAGGATGATGCTCATATGGTTTGGGAAGGCTCAGGTGCAATCGAAAGATAGGTATGATCGACGAGCTGGCCTGTGCACCCACCTACCTAGGTGGATACAGGCATATGGTGCGAAACCCACACAAAGGCATACTGTCCTCACGGTAGGAAACACAATTGTAAGCAAGAACGGGTAAGGAAATGGTGCGTACAGTTGGGACCACGAAGTGTGAAAAGGCTAGGGGTGCAGAAGAATATCCATGCAGAAGCATTTAGCAAAGTACGTGACGCGCTGAACAAGGTCCACCATGTGAAGCAAACTGACAGGGACCTGTGTGTACCAGCGGTTCTTTGGGCTTATAGGACCACGTGCAAAAGCCTGACCACACAGGCTCCACCAAGGCTGGAGTACGAAGAAACAATAGTAGACCTGATAGTACTTGAGGAATTTAGACCGCACCTAACAACACCGATAGATACGATGGTTTGCAGAACCCTGAAAGCAGAAATTCAACACTAAAATATTAGACTCCAAGAACTTGAAAAAGAAAGGTTACAGTTAAGGAGGAAAAGTGCTCTAGCGGACGTAGAAGTCAAGAAGATGGAGGACAAAATAAAGGAATATTTTCTTAGCAAAAAGATCAAGATGGAAAGGCTGGATATGTACGATCGCGATGACAAGTTTAAGGCCTATGGCTGTGAATTGATGACAAGTTTATAGGACAAAATGACCTCGTCATCAACTCAAAGGTGAAAGACAACATGACTGAAGCAAAGACCACAATTGCAGGCCTTGAATCCACACTAACACTGGTTTTGCATTGCTAACCTGCTTTATAAAGCTTGTTACCAAGCATAAAGGAGCGTTAGTCACCCTATTAACTCAAGTTGTTAGACCAGGGGGAGCGTTAGTGAAACTAAGAGATGTTCAGTGGGTCAAGCCAACGAATCTGCTCACAAATATTTATATATTTATCCCTAAATTTTCTCAAGAAAAGTAGGGAAAGTCCCAAAAATCGAATTATTTGGGGAAATTCCAATCTAAGAATGAAGGCAAATGGGGAAAAGCTTGAAAACAGGGCAGGTTCATGGCTTTTTCCCTAACGAACTCTAGGAGGAGCTTGGCAGATCTAACCCGATTACTACATAAGCAGTGAGAAGGCCATTGTGAAAGGGGTCAAAGCATTTGGAAGGATAGCCCATTAAGCTATTGTGAACTGTCATACACATGAAGAAGTGAGCTGAAAGAGAGGGAGAGGAAGAAGGGGCAAGGGAAGGCTAATACAACGGATGGTTGTAATCACTCTTCCATTATAAATACAGAACTGTAGTTGTGTTCCCTACTCCATAGTGTTAGTAACATTGTTCATTGAGTTGTTCATTTCGATACTTGTCGAGTTGAGTAGTTTAATTTGTATACAAGTATATGTTCATTGTGCATTCTTATATCCATTTTCAATATTGTATGTTGTGATTGTGTTTTCATTTCATTTGTGCAAGAATTGTCTTAGAGCCGGCTTTAGAGGAGTTCTTCTTGGCTGCATTGAGATCTCCAAACAAATCTAGAAGGAGATTTGAGGTAAACACTCTTTCCATACTTGGTTAACTGATAATTGATAGATGAACATGTGTATAACTTGGTAGCTTCTATAGATAATCTTACAGTCTGTCAAAGGTCTCGGGAAGGCCTTTGAGGGTAGTTTTCATTCGCCATACACCGTGCATTTTACCCCATAGCAGAATTGGTGACTCCACTGGGGACTATACATCTAGTTCTCAGTTTACCCGTACTCCTCTCAGTTCTTCTATTTCTTCTAAGAGCTCCCTACTTCTTCAAATCCTTTTCTGATCCATCAACTATCTCGTTACATCCTACTAGTTTGCATTCTCCTCATAAACTGATCCTAAAGGCCCTCTGTTTGACAAATTTCCCTCACTAATGTAGGTTGCCAGGCTAAACAGAGCTTTATAAAGCATTGTGCCTATGTACAGGGATCGTTAGTGGACCAACTAATTCTCTGTTTACACTGAAATAGAGTGTTATTCCCCCATTTTCATGATTTCCAGTAGTGTCTGTGGACAAAAAGGGGGGGAAGTTTCCCATGGGCTGAAGTAAGATCTGCAACTATATTATGTTAGCAAATTTGGTGTCCTAAAAATTTATTTTTAGGAAAACGTTTTAGTTTTTCTCTCTTAAAATACATTTTTTTTTAAAGAAATATTGATAAATTGTATTTATCCTTCTGTCGAAATAGTTGTAAGCTGCTTCATTTTTTTTTTCAGTAGTTGTTAGGAAATATTGGAAAAATAATATTTTGGTTATGCAAGTGTTGAATGGCTTTAGATGCATAGATGAATCTATGAATATGTAGAATAAGACTTGTTTGCATAAAAATTGGAATTTTGTTTTTCACAGAGCATTATTCTGCATGATTTATTGAGTCAAGAGTCTCACTGTATTCACATGTCAACACCCCTACCAAAGAAAAATAATCAAGTACACTTAAAATTTACATTAAAATCAATCAGTTACTCTTTTGAGAAAACCAACATTAGCTGGGATAGGATCTTGGGATAAGCATGTGAGTGAACTGCCCAAGGTTGAAAACCAAAACTAGTGTCATTAATGAGTGAAAAATCCTTCTGCACTCATATTACCAGGACCACTCCACTAACAATGGAGCGAAATACGAGACAATATCAGACTGTAATTGAAGGTAGCCTGCCTTCTCTTACAAATACTTTGGGCATTCTGTGTACTGGGGGTCCCCTCGGGGATTTCGGAACTGAGTCGAGGACTCAGGTTTCCTACCCACACAGCATGTTGTCTACAACTATGTCCCCCCTGGTAATGTCTTTGATTTGAGATATCTCTAGTGGCCAAAACTTTTAGGTACTTACACAAGGTGACTGGGACAGGCTGTCCTGGTACCTAACATGGACAAATCTACTCTATCTTCAGTTTTTGGGGGGGTGCTCGTCTTCACGAGAGTAATTGGCCCCTCAATCTGAGGTTCAGGCGAAGATCTAGAGTAACCGTAACCATACATTTTTCCATCCTTTTCTATTATTCATTGAGATACTGGGTTTCATCTCCAATGATCGGTGCTTATTAGACAAGGTAATTTCCCTCTGTTTGCTGATTGATATATTTAGTGTATTTTTTATTTTTAGGTACCTGAGTGCTATCAGCACTCAAAAGACTTTAAATAATATCACATTAAAATTTATTTGATAAAACTTAACTGTCACCATGGCTACACCCGGCCCTTGTCGTCACTCCAGATGATTGTTAGGACTTCCTCCACTCATTGTGGAAGAACCGCCGAGTTCCACTGACTTGGATTCCTCATATTCGAGGAATCAGTCTCCTAAATCACACATGGGATCTGTGTGGACGACTGACAATTCAAGTTTGCTGGAGGATTTCTTCCTCACTTTAATAGTCCGCTCACAAATTTTTCAGACCCTATCATGGTTCCCATGGTACTTGTACTTCCTTCTTTAGTAGGTGGAACTTTCCCATCTATCCAGTCGACGAATCATGGGTTGTGGAATTTTAGAGACATTGTTGGTCCTCTACCACTTCCCCAGTCAACAATGATCACAACACTGGTAATGTGGAATCCCGCTATCCCATTTTTCCTAGGTATGACAACTCACATAACACCCTCTATAAGTGGAACCCAACAGATGCCAGGTTCCACTCCTATGGTGCCATAATGCATACCTTCGAAAAGTGCCACATACAATGCTCCATATAACACTCAATGCAGCACTATGGGTGTGGTTCCTGTTTACCAACAATACGGTCGGGTGCCAATGTACAATTCAAACCCCAGATTTAGATATTTGGGGGGTTCCTAATATGCGCATGGCGGTAGGGAATGTCATAGTTCCCCCTCCGTTCTCAGGCATGCATGGACAATCGCTAATTGACATGAGTGTTCCCTCTGTTAATCAAAGCCAAATGGTTAGTTCTATGTCGGTCAGGAATCCACAAGGGGTTCCCAACCAATCCATGGGGGCACCCTACTCACAGACTCAAATGAGTCAAGGGGGCACCACTTGTACTGGGGGAAATTTCATAACCCAGTATCAAAATCCTCATGGAAATCCACTCTACAACACCATAATGCAAAGCAACTGCTACACCATGCAACACATGTACACTATGGGGAACCAAATGATGGGAGGAGCACAAAACTCCTTAGGTCATCCGTCATCACCATGGTTTGAGTCGGGGGCGCCCAACTCTCTTCCTTTTTTGGCAATGTTGGATATTCCCAACTTATACAAGCTAACAAACAACCCCATCTACCACAACTTACAATGGCCGACGATCCCGCAAAAAATACCATTGGACATTCCCAAGTTCGATGGCAAGAAAGGGGAGGATCCGGGCACCCATATTACCACCTACCATCTTTGGAGTGTTTCTAACTCCATGGTGGATGAGAGTGTCCAGTTACATCTTTTTCCCCACAGCATTACTAGAAATGCAACAAAGTGGTATATTGAGTTACCACGCGTGTCAGTAAATACCTTCGATAATTTAGCGATGGAATTCCTGAAGCACTTCTAGCTACCTATCCACTATGAGACTGGAATATAGCTCCTCACTTCATTTCATTAGGATACTGCCACCCCATCTCCAATCATATTCATGAATGGAGACATAGGCAAAGGTTAGTAAAAGCTCCCATCCCAGACTTTCTCTTAATGGACCGGTTTTTATAGGACCTTACTCCCACAAATCGCTAGAGATGTTGCTTTAGGTGGTGCGATCACAGAAGACCAATCCATACGTCATGCTCGACACTTAGATTTGATATATTCACATTCTGGCACTCTTTACGACATAATCCCCAATGCTCTTGGTAACCCCAATGCTTCTGCCACTCAGCACCCTAGAGTGCACGCTGATGGGATTATCAGTGCAACCTCTGGGACCACTGTAAAACAACTCAGCGGTTCCATTTCCAAGATGGTAGTGGACCCCTCTACCAATACAACTGCTCTTCTTGCCATTGTGATAAACTCTGTGCAGTATACACAAAATCCCAGTGGTAAGAAAAAGAAGAATAAGAAAAAGGCTGCTCCTTTTGACGAGCAGTCAACAAAGCAGCCCAACCCAAAACAGAAGGCCGCTACGCCTACTACTAATGAAAAGGATACACCTACCATATTTCCTTGCAAACTCTGTGCTGAAGACCACGTAACCTGGCATTGTTTGCATCTTCAAGAATGCATAGAGTACCTTGCCAAAAGGGATACTGGTAAGACCCCAACTGTCCTTAGGAATCCTTTTCCCACTCAGCAGCAACAAAATCTTATTGCAAACCAACAACAACCCACACCAGGGGGCAATGATGGTTTGAAAAATCCTTTAGCTGGTAAAGGATCTTCTACCATTTTCACATTTGAAATGGTAGAACTTGCCACAAGAGCCAAATATTATGGAGCTTGTTGCTTCTGCAATAGAACCATCCTCCAGTCCAAACCCACCGCCACCCAATGATCTGCAGATCGAATGGCCAGTTTCGGACCTTGTAATTCAACCCCTAAATGGGGCACTTTGACACATAACGCACAATACATCTGCTCGTGCCACCCAACACTACAACATCGTAGAGGATTTGGTGCAAGTGTCGTCGGCTATGTTGGTGCTCGAAGGATTACATACATGCCCAACACAACAAAAATCTTTGCTTTCGGCTATTGGTGGTATCAACCCAAAGGATTCCATGCTTTCTATTTTCGACATGGACAAGTGTAAACCTCCCCTTCCTCACCAACTTGCATTCCAAGTGCATATAACTTTGAACGGTAAAGGTATACATAGAACTATCATCGATGAAGGTGCTTCAACCTGCATCATGTCGGCTTCATGTTGGCTCGCCCTGGGTTCTCCAACCCTATCCCCATCATCGAACTCTGTGAAAGCTTTCGATGGCCACACCTTTATCCCAAAAGGATACCTAGACAATTTTCCCATCACTTTGGCTGGGAAAATCATAACGATGGATGTAGAAGTCGTAGATAGAAAACTTGACTATCATCTCTTCCTAGGTTGCAGTTGGACATATGCCATGGTGGTTGTTGTATCTACTGTCTTTCGCATCATCCAATTTCCATTGGATGGAAAGGTTATTATAGTAGATCAATTGTCTTTCTGCACCCCTGATTATTCACCATTACCAAGTGGCTCCATACCCCTAGTAGGAGGTGGAACTAACAGTTACATCAGTGTAGGTACCGGTCTACTGAAGGTTTCTTCCCTCATGGGTTGTTTCCCTCTTTAGCCACCACAGGTTTCAAAGATGGTCAATATGCTTTCATCTATTCCTCATGAAAAGACTGATCCATGGATCCTACCAGCTCCTTCAGACATTTACACATACGGAGAGAAAATGCCACTGTCCCTAGCTGAATCAGCCTACCAAGCCATTCAAATTGCATCCAAATCTCTAGTCACTTTGGTTTTGACCAATGGTACCATTGCCTGTCCCATAACCACTCCTTCTTTCGATCCACTCAATCAAGTCCTACCCAAGGATGAAGTTATTCTAGAGATCACGAGTTTAGAAGAGCGACCTTGGCAAGACTCGCACCATCATGTTTTGATATCTGATTTGGACATGATGCCTCTTCAAATCCTATCACTTGACGCACATGGAATCGTTTCCTCACCATATACGACTATCCAACTTTTGGACTCGGAAGGAAATAGGGGCAATATTTCACAAACATTGCTCCCCGATATTTCTGTCATGACAAGCATTAGAAGAAAACATACATAGTGGAGCCAATCACAATCCTGAGGAAATTGTGAGCTTCACCTACCCGTTTAGGGACTTCCACAATGTTTTTCCTTAGTCTTATGAGGAAATGCATGGCATAGACCCTTCTAATGACAAGCATAAAATTGAGAAAGATTGAGCATTCTTTTTATGGTATTTTTCTTGCTCGTTAATTCAAAAAACCTCGAGTCTCCTTCTTTGGGCTCGTTAAACTACTACAAAGATGAATAGAGCACTTTTTGAGATATTTTATTGCCCTTTAAAAAATATAAACATCTCCGAGTTTTTATCATTGAGCTCTTTAAAACTATGCAACAATAGTTCGAGAAATTTTTGAGATATTTTATTGCTCTTTAAAAAAATATAAACATCTTCGAGTTTTTATCATTGTGCTCGTTAAATCTATGCAACGATAGTTAGAGCACCTTTTGTGATATTTTATTACTCTTTAAAAAATATAAGCATCTCTGAGTTTTCATCGTTACGCTCGTTAAATACATGCAATGATGCTTTGAGCAACTCTTTTTTTTATCTTTTTCTAGCTCATTAACAGAAAAAAGACCAAAGGAGCATTCTTTTTAGGCGTTTTTTTCTCACTCTTTAAAACTGAAAAAATCCAGAGGTATGTCTTGCTGCTCGCTAAACTTGCTAAAGATAACCTGAGCTATGTCTTGCTACTCGTTAAACTTGATAAAGATGACCCCAGCTATGTCTTGCTGCTTGTTAAACTTGCTAAATATGACCCGAGCATTCTTTTAGGTACTTTTTTTGCTCATTAAAACTGAAAAATCCCGAGTTTTTGTTACCGAGCTCGTTAAAAATATACAGTAGTAGTAAGAGCACTTTCCTTTTTGGGACTGTTTCTCATTCTTAAATCGAAAAATCCCCGAGTTTTTCCCCTCCTTCGAGGTCGTAAAACTATGAAGAAGGGATGAGCCATTCTTTTCCCTCTTTTTCCCGCTCACTAAACTGAAAAAGATACCTTGAGTTTTCTTCATTTGACTCATTAATTTTTTTTGAAGGTATTGAGTTTGTCGTTGTGTGACTCATTAAAAATTCACAATGAAACACGAGTTTAGTCTGTCACCTTGTACTCGTAACAAAATGAGGTTGACATCTATTGGAAAAAGGTTTCTCTTTATCTAGGTTCAATAGATTAAAAGATGGAGAAGTAACTGATCCAGGTATACTATTAACCTTTTGTTGCACCTGGTTAACAACTATGACAAAGGGACCACCATGGAGTCTCCCTTTATGATCTTTTCAGACTCTCTAAACATGAAAATACCACCGAGTTGTCTAGTCTGGACTCTTTAAATTACATAGACAAGATATAGAGTCATTCTTTTTACGATACTTTTCAGACTCTTAAAACATGAAAAAATCGACGAGTTTGGCTGTCTGGACTCATTAAACTAATTAGATAGGGCAAAGAGTTGTTTTTCTTGCGATCCTTTTCAAACTCTTTAAAAATGAAAAGATCGATGAGTTTACCCATATGGACTCATTAAAAAATCAGACAGGGAAAGTAGGTCACACATCTGTATTCCATATTTGAAAGCGTGGCTTGGCAGCAATCGTTCCCTTGAACATGGCACTCCCTCAGATAAACCTTCATTTTGATGGCCTCTCGATATGAACCCTAACAACCTATGAGTTTTTAGCCTATATACCTTGACGTAATTGCATCTCCGTATCCTAACACTCTGTAGTGTTCATGAGTCTAATGTTGTCTGGTTAAAACCATTGTGGTGCCTTCTATTGTTCAAGGGTTCCCATTTGTTTCCTCTATCAACCAATCATACACATCCTTTCATCACGCCCTCCATTGTTTAGACCCAAATGCTCAAAATATTCCTCAGAAAACAAAATCATTCTTGTCCGGTTTCGTGTCGATTGACGTAGGACACATCATTGCCTATCTTTCGACAGGTTTCTTCCTATCGACTTCAACACTCTATCTAGGAAGATAACCAAGAAACACATTCAATGCCTTGGTACTTGCATACATTAGTGGTAGATTACCTTGTGTTTGATCAGGGGTTCTCATTATTGGCTTCTGGTTAAGCGATTCTATGGGTGTTTGACGACAAAGATATCTTTCACACTCGCTAGTTTGTACTATGCTTCTTGAAGACCATCACCATTATCAGTGGCCTTCCTCGCATATGTTAATAGTATCCATTATTGATTGGTAATCAAATGATTTCATGCATGTTCGATATCAAGACATATTTTTCACATGTATTGATCTATGCTATTCGGTGAAGCGGAAATCAAGACCTTGGGTAGAGGCTTGCATCATTCAGCCTTGTTTCCTCTCCCAAGCTATGGATATTGTTCTTTGGAGACAACTATTTCAGGATGATCTATTATGACACTGGATCCGCTCTATGCTTATCAGCGGCTAGCATTGTTATATCTCAGAAGAGAAAATTACTCTGACATAGCTACTAAGCATGGGAATGCCTGACTCAGGACATGATTTTTGCAGTTAGCATATATGTATGTTGTTGTATCAAGTTTTCCCTTGCCGCCCGAAGCTTCTCTCTCTAAATATTTTGACAGAAAATTACAATTTTAGCAAATTATTTTGGCCATCATCTCTACCTCTGATGTCACACTTTATGGGGCATCTGTTATAGGACAAAATGACCTCCTCACCAACTCAGAGGTGAAAGATAGCATGACTAAAGCAAAGACCACAATTGCAGGCCTTGAATCCACACTAACACTGGTTTTGTACTGCTAACCTGCTTTATAAAGCTTGTTACCAATCATAGAGGAGCGTTAGTCACCCTGCTAACTCAAGTTTTTAGACCAGGGGGAGCGTTAGTGAAATTAAGAGATGTTAAGTGGGTCAAGCCAATGAATCTGCTCACAAATATCTAGATATTTATCCCTAAATTTGCTCAAGAAAAGTAGGGAAAGTCTCAAAAATTGAATTATTTGGGGAAATTCCAATTTGAGAATGAAGACAAATGGGGAAAAGCTTGAAAATAGGGCAGGTACATGGCTTTTTCCCTAATGAACTCTAGGAGGAGGTTAGTAGCCCCAACTCAATTGCTACATAAGCAGTGAGAGGGCCATTTTGAAAGGGGTTAGAGCATTTGGAAGGATAGCCCATTAAGCTGTTGTGAATTGTCATACACTTGAAGAAGTGAGCTGAAAGAGAGAGAGAAAGGAAGAAGGGGCAAGGGAAGGTAGATACAATGGATGGTTGTAATCACTCTTCCATTATAAATACAGAATTGTAGTTGTGTTCCCTACTCCATAGTGTCGGTAACATTGTTCATTGAGTTGTTCATTTCGATACTTGTCGAGTTGAGTAGTTTAAGTTGTATACAAGTATATGTTCATTGTGCATTCTTATATTAGTTTTCAATATTGTATGATGTGATTGTTTTTGCCTTTCTTTTGTGCATGAATTGTCTTGGAGCCGACTTTGGAGGAGTTCTTCTTGACTGCATTGAGATCTCCAAACAAATCTAGAAGGAGATTTGAGGTAAACACTCTTTCCATACTTGGTTAACTGATATTCGATACATGAACATGTGTATAACTTGGTAGATTCTGCAGATAATCTTACAGTCTGGCAAAGGTCCTAGGAAGGTCTTTGAGGGTAGTTTTTATTCTCCATACATCATGCATTTTACCCCATAGCAACCACACAAGCTCCACCAAGGCTAGAGTACGAAGAAACCACAGTAGATGATAGTACTTGAGGAACTTAGACCACACTTGACAACACCGATAGATATGATGGTTTGCGGAACCCTAGAAACATAAATTCAACAGGGAAATCTTAGACTCCAAGAACTTGAAAAATAAAGGTTATGGTTAAGGAGGAAAAGCACTCTGGCAGATGCTGAAGTCAAGAAGATGGAGGACGAAATAAAGGAAGATTTCCTCGACAAAAAGATTAGGATGGAAAGGTCTGATATGTATGATTGCGATGATAGGTTTAAGGCCTATGGCCACTGATTGATCAGTCTAATGCCTTGGTTTGGGTTGCACATTGCTAAGCATAGTGACCAGGGTACCGCATTGCAAATGGTAAAGTGTGTGATGACGACCGTAACAATAAAAGGGGGGATTCTCCCAGAGACATGATGAACGATAGGATGGAACTTTTTACGGGTGGTGCGACCACCTGATTAGCCAAGGGAAGGACAGTCTTAGTGCTCCAAGCAGTTGAAAGGGAGCACGGGACTATAATTTATTCTACCTGGAAGTTACGCGATGTTGGAGTTGCGTGTAGAAGCAAAGAGTCACAAGGTGCGCAACTACACACGGGGGGTTGCGCTGCCGTGTGGGTTCACTAGAAAGTGACCATTGAAGTCACTATTCATGATGAGATCCTCAACTTGAGGCCAAATGGAACGGGCGACAGGCATTTAAGACATGATTTCTGGGCAAGATTTGGGAAAAGTTGCCACCAAGGGAGCATTAATGAACCGGATTTGGGGGGAACAATCGAGTTTAAATTCAAAAAGAATTATAAAATACAAAGGGCTACCCAAAAAACAACACTTTGTCATTTGTGAATTAAGCGATTTAGTAGAGCCTTGATTATTGCGAGCTGAGCATTGATTGAGTCCATGAGTTTGCAAGTGCTAGATTTTTGATGAATATGATGGAAACAACTGAGGACATTATGGAGATAACCGAAATGGCCACCGGAGAGGCTGCACAGGCCCTAGTAGTGGGAGACACTCTAGAAGGAGCTGGGATTGTGGCAGAAATCCAAAAATCACCGTGCACGCCTAGACCCAAGAAGGACAAACAAGAAATGGTGTCCATACATATGTCCCCATAGAACTCGCTGCATAGCAAGCTGACAATGGAGGAGAAGCACTCCTGACATCGAGGTCTTGGAACAATGTATGCAATAGATCTAGCAAGTAGCAACTCAATGCACTGCTGACCTCCGCGCAGTTCGAGAATAGTTGGCGGGACTTCGCACAAATATTGTCGTGCTGACAGAGTGACTCGAGGGCGAGGCACGATGTTTGTGTTGGGGGATTGTTGGGCATGGAATCCCCCCAAGGCATGTTTTGGGGCTCAAAGCCCAAGTTTTGACCGAATATTGTTGTAAAGCTTTGCAAATTGCAGGTGTGGAGCATGAAAATTATGATAGAGTCACAGGGTTGTCCACCCTAGTTTTGTAATGTAATGTTGGATGGATAGACCTACCCTTGGGTTACAGACCATGGGATTGTATAAATAGAGCGAGGCTCCAAGTGTAAAAAGGAAGAATAGAAAATAGACTAAAAGCATGAGAAGTCTAAGTGATTGAGTCATAGTGTAAAGTGTGTCTGTGGGTCGTAGAGTAGGAGAAGGCTTTGTAGCCATGTGCACAGAGGCTTAGTAGTCCGCAACTCAGTGCGCGGACCCCTGCAGCTAAGTGCGCAGGATGAGTCGAGTCTGTAACTGTGGAAAGAATCAATAAAGAGAAGTTTTGTTATAATTTCATGTATCTGTTCTTGGGTTAATGCATGATTGATGTAATTTGCAAATATAATGTTTATTTACTGCGTGCAGCTGTATGAATGGTTTATGTTGCTAAGGCTAACTTAAAGCACTCAAGTAGGAAAATATAATAAACTAACATGGGAATACAAGCAAGGTCTTGGGTAACAATGCAGAGCGTGGTGCTCAGCCTCAGGGTAGGGCTGCGAGAAGGCAATATGTCAGGTTGCGAGGAACGGGAAAGTGCACGAAGTAACCTGCGCACAAGGTCAAACTGCGAACCAGTTGAACTCATCAGACATATCTAGGGTGCTGAAACCTGATTGTAGCACCCTCCCATACTACTTTTGGTGAGACCTCAGTCCGCGCTCCGCAGACTGTTACCAAAAGGGCCAGTAGTACCAGGATTTGTTTGGCTAATTAAATCTGAACCTGGGTCAGGCCCCAACAAGCCAACAGGAACACTCTTTCAATATTCACCAAGGCCATTCTTAATTGTATATTCTTTTGACGACACAACTTTCCTAAACATCATTCATTTAACTTTGTCAAATTGGCTCCTTTTTGTTTGGCCTTAACATGGAAATACAACATCTACACACATCCTACTCCCCTTGCAACTCACATTTCTGACTTGGAAATCGTATTTAATATGCCATTTACTCCTCCACTATGGTGAGAGTCTCGACCTTTGTGCACCAACATGCACTTCTGTAGAATTCTAAATTTGCTTCCATGTAAAGAGGTTATTTGTTAGATTTCACCATACCTTAACCTACTCCAAGGTCCTTGTATTTCGATTTTTGTAGCGCACTTAGTGTGAGCGCTAGAAGCCTTGGGCACACAAGCACTTGATATCCTATATTTTTAAACCAACATTTTACTTTTATATTAATGACTTGGTGAGATTCAAAAGTCTGATTTATTTCATGCAAGCTTTTCTCCTTTAATTTTTTCATTTACAAAGATTAATACCATAAACCTTGTGGAAAATACTTAGAGATAAAGAAAGAAAAGACAATGCTATATATGAAGCATATTCATTATTCTTCGTTAAAAACATTTAAAAGAATTTTGATGTGTATCTACAATTATTCCTTTCATCTTCTGTTAATATTTATGATACAACTCCACAACCTTAATACATCACTTGTTAAACCTCATGAAAATGAGTTACCCTTGTGTCAATGGGAGCCTTCAAAACCCTAGGGTCTTAGGCACAAAATCATGTGATGTTGTTAGGTGCACTATAATTCTGATAATTTTATTTGATCAAGGTAAAGTCCTTATTAGTCCTGACTTTCGACACTGTAGGGACTCTAGCAATCACTATGGCATTGATCGACTATTAATTCGTATTTTGACTAAACAATTTTCCACTTCATCAAAATTTATCCAAACTTTCTAATTGCAATTTTGGTTCACCAATATTTATCCCAAAGTTTTGATTTCTACCTGTTATTGGAACCTTCACTTGTCCCGAGGCTATATTCGATGTTCAAAATTTTTTTAACCAAAGTTTCAAAAATCCATGCAACGTTTTTAACTTTTAATCCAAAGTTGGAACAATTCCATGTCCAACAATTTAATGAGATGTTTTTTACTTTTTTTATGCAAAGTTTTGAAACATGTTTAGATTGCGCCATGTCAAGCTCACACTTCTCTCGTAGCCATCGCACACTTCTCCCATAGCCATCTCTTGTCCACATCTCCGCAACTCTCCTCCACATGTCCTGCTTCTTTACCCTTTAGTCAATAATATTAAAATTGATTCAATGTACATATTATACAATTAGATCTTTCATAAACGTTTGATCTTCTTTCTTTGGCAGTTTACCTTCCTATTTTCTTTCTTCAACGGTTTATCTACCTGATTGCTTATTTGTTCTTACAAGCCTTGTTTTCTTGTTGGTGCATACTAGACAAGCCCGGTGAAGGAGTTGTGTTTCTTTATACTGTTCCTTTCTAAGGGCTTTCCTAGATGTAGCACTCAGCTCATGAGGATTTTCTCGCCAACCAAGCTCCAGACACCTTCACCACATCTTCCACACCTCCTTCACCGCCTCCACTCGAATAGACTTCTATTTCTTCTTTCCACCTGAAAATCAAATCAACAAATGAATCCAAGTAAATGAATTTATTTCGGTAGGAATACCATTGTTATTGTACAAATATTTAATTCTATTCCTTGCTTGAAACTAATTGAATGTTAATTCAATTGCATATAAAAATTGAATGTTAATTCAATTGTAGATAGCATTCAATTGCATACAGTGGACCAGTCTTCTATTTCTTCTTTCTACCTGCAAAACATTTAATTGCAGACAGTGGAGTAGTCCTCTATTTCTTCCTTCCACCTGCAAAATCAAATCAACAAATGAGTCCAAGTAAATGAAAAATACTGTTATTGTGCAAACAATTAATTATATTCTATGCTTGAAGCTAACTGAATGTTAATTCAATTTAAGGTAGTGGGTAGTGAATCAACTAACAACAATGGAATTGGAGGACAAAAAAGTTATAGTCGAGGCATTTGGTTGGAAGAGACTGGGTCTTCTAGGTACTTTCTATTTGCTGACTCAGCCTTGTCTAACTCAAGCTTTAGAGATAGAGATTGCCATAGAATGAAACATGAGAGCTATGATGCATCCTAGATAAGCGAATACCACTACCACTCTCCTTTTCTAGTTTACATCTCTCAACTATCTCTCATTCGAAATTTATGTTCAGATATTACCCCTTAAATTGAGGTGACTAAATCACCATTTTTGTTGGTACAACATCTAACCAACTATCAAGTTTTTGTACCTCGGACCATCAAGGAACATGGTTTGTACATATGATATTATGGTTGAAATAATAGTTATTTTATTCAAGGGTTCATATGCATTTTTTTTTGAAACAATATCAATTGTAATCTTAATCAACTTGTGATAATGCAGTTAGAACTACATTACATTGTTCTTTCAGGGTATTTTGACTGTAAAATTTGATTTCAAAAAATGCAGACGATACTTTATTGTAGGTTTGCTGGTACTTTTCCCTCCCAGTTTGATTAAGATTTGCAGTATTCTAATGATGTCATTTCTTTAGGAATTTTAGGTAAACTTTTTCGTTGAATCT
This sequence comes from Pinus taeda, assembly GCA_000404065.3. Classification (NCBI taxonomy): domain Eukaryota; kingdom Viridiplantae; phylum Streptophyta; class Pinopsida; order Pinales; family Pinaceae; genus Pinus; species Pinus taeda. Next base: position 11,949 of record APFE030509452.1, on the reverse strand, counting down.
AGCCGAGAGAAAACTGGTGGAGGAATCTTTGAAAAAAGACCACAAGTAAGCTACATGAAAGGTTATCATTACTGGCATAATATTCTACCATTATAGTAATAAAATCCTAAAAAAGAGAATAATACTCATAAAACAGCTTGGGATCATACAATAACTTTGAATATTACAGAAATAAAAATAGATATTACGCTTCCAAGCATAAACACTTCCATTGAATCCACTGATAAATGCTTCCACGAGCTCTTACCAGATGGTAATGTACCCTTTTGTTATCTGGGTGCAAAATGAAATCATTTTTTGGAGATGCTTTCTTGTTTTGCGCCCCCTTCCATCATAGTTTTTAGAGCATGCTTTCATTTGGATCTTGCCTCAGCAGCCACCAGGTTGAATGATTTGGCGAGATCCAAAGATGTAGTGGTCAGTGAACCACTGATATATGCAGATATGCAAAATAGAAGGCCTTCTTACCCCACAAGCCCAACTAGCTATCTATCGGAATGATGGAATTATATATCTTGCCCTCCTCATAGTTACAACAAATTTCTTTACCAGAATAAATAATTGGATGAAATTGTGCAAGCCTTTGACTTAATTGTGTAGTTGTGTAGGGATGACAACGATAGACAATTAAGACAACTACAGGGTATATGTGAAGGCGGAACAAAATTACAATAAAGCTATTTCACATAAAAACTCTCAATATACCATCACAACAACACTAATTGATATGGATGTGAAGCCATCTAAACAAATTATTTGTTTTGATGTTAAAACATATGTCATACATGCGGCTATGTATTACCAGCAAGCTCATGTGTCACATGCATTACAAGCAAGCTTATTTGTTAACACATGTTGCATGAAGATCCCTTACTAGGGTCAAAGTGATTATTTATTCAACATAATTAATTTCTTAATTTATATTCAATTGTATATTTTAAAACCTAAAAAATATTTTATTAATAAAAATTATATAATATATTTTATAATTTTAATAATTTATTTATAAACACATATAAATTTCTATTTGATTTTTTTTTTTAAATTTGAATAACGTAAAAATTTATACCTGTTGTCAAGTTTTACAACACCGATTCACTCTACCTTTTCACCTTTCCTAGCCACAGCCAGAATAGCAGGGATGGGAATCGAAAATCCAACCTCATCCAGCTTTATATATATATTAATATCGATATCACCTTAGTCTTAATTCATCATATTCACTTTTCTTAATTTATCTTAATTCATCGATATAAATCTTGATATTACTGAGTCTGAGTTCATTAGATTCACTTTTCTTAATTTATCTTAATTCATCAACATTTGAATTTGCAGTGAAGCTCCAAAAAAGGATTGGATTTACCGCATCAATGCATTTTAATCCACAAATTTCTGCTTTCACTTTCCCGGAAGGGACTACCACTGTGTTCAACCCTTGTTTTATTCATGAATCTTCCTCAACTAGAGCTATTTGAATAAATATGTATATTAGATTATGATTTCCATAACTCTCTCTATCGAGGGAGGAGAATTTCTCAGCAATTGTTTAAATGTCTCACCCACTAGTAATGTAATCATTGCATAATTACTCTGTTGACGTGCAATTTTTAGCCAAAGTTCCATTTATTATATATTTGCTTGGATCCCACGTTTTATATTCCCTTTGTGTCTGTCTATGCATTATGTTCCTTAGGTTTGTTTTCGTATTCATTATGAAGCGTAACACTATTATATGATATACATTTATCTGAAATAAGAGAGAGATTGTTTTTTTAATGTGCATACCTATAAAAGTTACAAGTGAACTTGAAACGATTGTTGTCTTCTTCGTGTTTAAAATTTTAAACATACATATGCTTAGAAGTCAGCCCTATTGATACATCAAACAATTAATTCCCTTCCCTACAATTTCTTTCCTGATTGTTTTGACTCATGTAATTATAGATCTATTGATGCTGGAATATATTATTTCATTAGAACTTCTCTCTATATATATATATATATTTATTTATTTATTGTGACAATATGAGATTCTATAATAGAAACAGGGGCAAAGGAAGAGGCAATACAACTAGAAATTTGAGGATAAGAAGAGAAATGAGGCATAGGGTGTCATTTCATTTTGATGGGGATTCAAAGGAACTAAGGAAATTTATAAAAATTGACATATTGAATCTCACATGTCATTTTATTGCTCAGTCCATCGCTCAGCCTCAACAGCCTCCTGTTCACCATGGACCAAGCATTGGCAACCCTGTGCCCCCTCACATGTCTTCCCCTCTTGTTGTACCTAATAATGATGTTTGGAAAAATGCGATTCCAACAAAACCTTTGTGTTCCATTTAAGTTTGTCCTACTATTTCAGTTTCCCCACCCCCTCCTAAAGCAAACATATCTCACCACAAGGGGGCTTCACTCAATGAACATGTTGTGATTGCTACAACACCCTCCAAAATTTCACTACATTTGAATTTTTTATCCTACTATCACCATCATACCTAGAGTTTCTATAACCATCAAATGTCATTTGATGTCATTCTATCTGTCTCAAGTGTCTTTAAATGGTTTCAAGTGCTGTCACATTGATCATAACATATTTTGGTGCATTTCATGGTCATATCATTTTTGTTGTCGTAAAATGACACTTTTGGCACACAATCACAGACACTACACTCCTTGCACTTGGGGAATGTGTATAATGTTGGGTTGTGTTATATTCTTTCCACATAGTTAACAAGGGGTTTGAGGGGTACCCGTAACCCCACTTTATGGGGTGCCCCGGAATATTTTGGTTTTGGACCCTATGTTAGGTTGGGCGGACCCACCTATGGTTTTGTGCATGATTTTCGCACATGTTTTTTGGACGTGATAGTTTTCGGTCCATGGTATTGGATGCTTCAGCATGTATAAATATGTATTGTAACATTGAAAGGAATATAATGAAAAATCAAGCTGGTAGTCCCGGTTTTGGGATCCAGGGGAAAATCTCTGTGCATATGTGTTTTTACGTGTTATGCTCTCGCATTGTTTATTTTTCTGTAATTTAGAATTTGTATGCAGGTAATTTTTGTACGGGGTTAAAACCTACATTTGGTATCAGAGTTTTTTTGGCTTCAAGGGGATGCCTTTGTTGCTGAGAGGTTTCGCTCGGGCCTGTGGTAGACCTTGTTCAGTGGGATATCTGCGAGATCGATTCTTGTGGTGAAAGAAGATGGTGAGCAGTGGAAAGATAGAGATTGAGAAGTTCAATGGTCAGAGTTTTGAGATGTGGAAACTCAAGATGGAGGATTTGTTGGTGGATAAAGATTAGTGGATCGCGGTAGATCCGGGTACTAAACCAACGGGAGTGACCGATGAAGAATGGAAGAAGTTGGATCTGAAGGCAAAGAGCACAATACGATTGTGTGTCTCAGATTCAATATTTCTAAATGTATCAGGGGAAGCTACGGTGAAGGCTTTGTGGGACAAGTTAGGGACTTTGTACCAATCTAAGTCTCTGGTGAATAAACTGTTCCTGTAGAAAAAGATGTATAACCTGAGGATGAAAGATGGAGACTCGGTGACAGAGCATCTGAATGCATTTAATACTGTGGTAAGTCAGTTATCATCTGTTGATATTAAAATTTCAGATGAAGATAAGTGCATCAGTTTGTTGTGTTCTCTACCAGATTCGTGGGGTAGTCTGGTTATTGCAATAGGTAGCAATGCAACTGCTTTGCAGTTTGATGAAATAGTCTCAGCCTTGCTGACGGAGGAGATGAGACGAAAAATATGGACAACCAGAATGGTGATGCCTTGTCTGTACGAGGACGGTCCTAGAACAGAAACAAAAATAAGTCATCGAGTGGGAGATCTAAATCGCTATAAAGGTGGTGTTTGGGGGTGCAGTATAGGAAGGGAACTTTAGAAGGTGATTGGTATCTAAGCTCCTGGATAAGGAAAGGGCCATGTGATGCTCCTTCTGTAGAGGGCGACCATCAGATGAGGTGGGAGATGTGTCATTTGGCGTTCTTCGTACCTAGTGATATAGAGGCTGGTTTTGACAATTAGGTGTCCTTTCACTTCATCCACATGGAGTGGTTTCTGCGAGTATGAGAAATACGATGGTGGTGATGTCTTCTTAGGAGATGATAGGAAGGCTAGAATCATTGGTCGCAGAAAAGTAAAGTTGAAGTTGCAAGGTGGAAGGGTTAGAACCCTTCCGGGTATTCTGCATATTCCTGCGTTGGCTAGAAATCTGATTTCTGTAAGCAAGTTGGATGATGCAGGTGTAAAGATAGTGTTCGAGAAGGATACCTACAAGATGGTTCGAGGAGCACTGGTACTGATGTGGGGAGTTCGGATTGGAACTCTGTACAAGCTGCAAGGTAGCACTGTTGTTGACAAGTGCAATAGTTCTATGGTTCCTGAAAATGGAGCAGAAAATATAGTGGTCTCTGGAGAGAGGACCATCTTGTGGCATCAAAGGCTTGGAAATATTGGAGAGAAGGGCCTTCGAATTCTTCATGGTAAAGGTATGGTAGAAGGTATGAGTAATAGCTCTCTGGATTTTGATTTCTGTGAAAATTGTGTATATGGGAAGCAGAATCGGGTGAGTTTCCCCTCTGGTGGTAAGAGGACGAAACAAATATTAGAGCTTGTGCACAGTGATGTGTTTGGACCTGTGAAAGTTCCATCACTTGGTAAGTCTGTGTACTATGTATCATTTATAGATGACTTCTCAAGGAATACATGGATATATTTCCTTAAGAAGAAATCTGAAGTCTTTGACAGGTTTAAAGAATTTAAGGCTCTGGTGGAAAATCAGACAGAGAAGAAGATAAAGGTACTGAGGACAGATAATGGTGGAGAATTCTGCAGCAAGGAATTTGATTTTTTTTTTAAGAAAGTGTGTAGTAGCACAACAGAAGACACTCCATATACAACCTCAACAAAATGGAGTTCCAAGAAAGAATGAACAAGAACGTTGAGGAAAGGGAAAGAAGCATGCTCCAGTGGTGTCGTTAGGACAGGAATTTTCTGGGCAGAGGCGGGATATCTCGCATGTTAACTTGGTCAAACATTCACTTCAATAGAGTTGGGAGGATAAGACTTCACAAGAAGTATGGACTGGTAAGAAACCTCTCTTTCACATCTGAGGGTATTTGGATGTGATGCATATGTACATGTTCCAAAGGAGAAACGAACCAAGTTGGATAGTAAATCTGAAAAGTGCATCTTTATTGGGTATAAAGGATGGTTTAAAGGGTTATAAGCTTTGGAACCCAGTCACACGAAAGGTTGTGTACAGTCGAGATGTGGTGTTCAGAGAGGTGAAAGATGTTATTAAACATGAAGT
>APFE030509451.1:0-11850 GCA_000404065.3 Pinus taeda | reverse complement strand
AGGATATAACCAAATTTTGGTCCATCCTGATGACAGACTCAAAACTACCTTCAGAACAAAATGGGGAACTTACGCTTATCAGAAAATTCCTTTTGGACTTATTAACACAAGAGATACATTCCAAAGAGCAATGGATATAGCCTTCAAAGGATTGATCAACAAAACAATAGTTGTCTATTTAGATGATATTACTGTATTTTCCAAGAAGAGATCCAATCATTTACATGATTTGAGTCAAATCTTTGAATGCTGCAGGAGGTATGGTATTTCACTCAATCCCAAAAAATCCTTCTTTGCTCTTAATCAAGGAAAGCTCTTGGGATTTTATCGTTTCCAAAGATGGTATATATATTGATCCCGATAGGATTAAAGAGATTTCTGAAATCCCATTTCCTCGTAACAAAAAATCCATGCAGTCATTTTTAGGTCAAATTAACTTTGTCAAAAGATTTGTTCCCGATTTTTCTCACATCATTTTACCATTACAAACCATGATTAAGAAAAATTCAGTGTTTAGATGGGGATCTGCAGAAAAGGAAGCATTTGATTCAATCAAACAATCAATAATTAATGCCCCCGCTTTAAACACTCCTAATCTTTCTAATCATTTCATATTGTATACTATCGCGTCCGATTCATCTTATGCAACGGTATTCACTCAGATTAATGATCACAACTTGGAAGCACTGATTTCATTATTTAGTTAAAATCTTTAGGGTGCAGAACTAAATTATTACGAAGTTGAAAGACAAGCCTTTGCTGTGTATAAAGCTGTCAAACATTACAGACCCTTCCTTTCAAAAGCCCATAGAAAAGTTATAGTTCCTTTTTCTGTAGTAAGGCAATTACTGATCTAAAGGGAATTAGGTGAGAAAAGGGCAAATTGGGTTACAACACTTCAAGAATATGACTTGGAAATCAAGCCAGAAAAAATTGTTAGAGGCCAAGGTTTTTGCAGGTTGTTAACAGGAGCATCCAACATTCAAGAATCAGGTGATACAGAACATATTGAAGAAATCAACCAGATAAGTATCACTAATTCTGAATCTCAATATGCAGACTTGATCTTTTATTTAAAAAATGGATATGCACCTCCAAATCTTTCTTATAAAAACAAACGGGCCATTAGATTAAAGGCAAAAAACTTCATAATCATTGATGATATACTGTTTAGGCAAAATTATGATTCAGTTTTATTAAGATGCCTATAAAAACGTGAAGCACAAAAGGTTTTGCAGGAGCTACATGATGGACCAGCAGGAGGACATTTTGGAGCTGACACAACAACCCACAAAATCATTCATGCTGGATATTATTGGCCCACCCTATTCAGAGATACTCACGAATATGTAAGGAAATGCCGAAGTTTTCAAATCTCCAGTGGAAGACAAAGAAAACCAGCTTTCCCTTTGCAACCAGTCAACATTGATCAACCTTTCGAACAATGGGGATTGGATATCATTGGGGAAATAACTCCGCAGTCCTCCAAACAACACAAGTATATCCTTACTGCTACTGATTACTTTACCAAGTGGGTTGAAGCAATTCCTTTAAAAACAACAAACTATGAAGGAATTATAGAATTTATAGATCAATTCATCATTACCAGGTTTGGTGTCCCAAATGCTCTTGTTTTCGATAATGCATCTTATTTCTCTGAAAATGCCATGTTTGAGTTCGCTATTAAAAGAGGATTTAAATTGAAATATTCTGCAAATTACTATCCCCAGGGTAATGGTTTACCAGAGTCTACCAATAAAAATCTAGTCAAAATTATTAAGCGAACTATTGAACAGAATCATAAAAGCTGGCACAAATCTTTAATATTCGCACTATGGGATGATAGAATAACGCAGAAGGCTTCCATAGGTACTTCTCCATTCAACCTTGTATATGGTAAAGAAGCAGTACTACCAACCAATCTAGTGCTTCCTTCTGTAGCCCTAGTTCAGTTTATTGAAGAAAGCTCCTCTTCTTCTATTCAACTTAGACATGATCAAATCTTAAAATTAGAAGAAGAAAGAGAAAAGACCAAAATTACTCATGCAAAACATCACCAGATAATCAAGTCACCATTTGATTCAGCTTCATCTAGTTCGAAACAGTTGCAGGTTGGTGATCTAGTTCTGAAATGGGATAAAGCCCATGAGGATAAAGGTAAACACACCAAGTTCCAAAATATGTGGCTTGGACCATTTCAGATCAGCGAAAGGATAGGCCATTCGACGTTCATATTACAAGATCTATCAGGAAAGAGGGACTCTCTTCCTGTTAATGGCCTCATCTTAAAGAAATTCTTCAATTGAGGAGGTAACCCCTTCTCCTTTAATTTCAGTAGGATTTAAAGTTTTTAGGACCATTAGGAAACAAAGTTGTAAGATATCTTCTATTGGCCTTTGCTATATTGAAAAGTTGCTCAAAAGAAGTAGTTTTGATATTTACTTTTGAAAATAGAAGCCTTAAGCAAAAGGGACAATTTCTAGGAAATTAGGTATATTCACATTCTGAAAAACCCCATTTCATTTTTGTGAAATCTTCTCAAGATTTAGAAGTACTGTAAATCATTTTAATGTTTTCAAACTGGCCACAAAAAAGGTTATCAATATCAAAACAGAAACTAATTCAATCTTAGCATCTTCAAACTCTTACCCTGTCATCCATTCTCTCTTAAGGAGAAAATTGTCCATCCCATTCATCCAAGTTTATGATTACTCAGAGGGTAATTCTAAAATACTTGATATAAAAGATAAGAGGTCTTATTACAAGCCTGTTTACCATGATCATTGGGAAATAGTTTAACCTACATTACCAACACTGCATAACAAAATAGGGTAATGGCTTATAATCATAAGATAAGGGGTCTCATCAAGAGCCAGCTTGTTCGGTTAGATTACAACCAGTGAATGGCATTGTCAAACAGCTGGCCACCAAACCAGGACAATGGCTTTTTATCTTACAAAATAATAGAAAAGAAAAAGAAATACAAAAAATGAAAGCATATTTTGAATTCATTCTTTTAATCATACTCTGAAATGGATGGGATAATGAACAGTCAAATGGTTAAAAGGTATCCCTGTCGAAACTATGAATGTTTGCTGGTAGAAGAGGCTCTACCTATGGCAAAGGAGTCAATTAAAAAGGCTAAGTTGGAAAGGTTTTTGTTTTATCATTATCAACCAATAGAGGCCAATTTAAAACTTAGAATGTATTTAATTTTAACAAGAGAAGAAATTAGCAAAAATAGCTTTTATTATATTCACAATGTATGTATACTTAGTTATATTAGAATTTTCTTTTTTGATAAGATGTTTATATAAAGAAAGTTCAAATATTTCAATATTTCCCAGAGATAACTAATTCTCCCAGCGAATCGCCAATTGTTGTGCTATACAACAACCCCCCAATTCATAAAATTTTACTTTCAAAACTATAATATGAAATGGGTCCCTTTTAGATTAAATTGGTATCAACTTATCATTCCTCAAAAGGTCCGGAAGCAAACAAAACACTATAAAACCTTTTGAGTTAATATATAATCGGTCTTATAATAAAGAATTAATAATTCTTTATTATTGCGATAAAGCGATCGCAAGATCGCATATCGCAATAACAGAGGATGCATAACATAGGACCCATTGGTTTTCCCCGATGCGACAAGCGTGAATAACTATTGTCTATTGGGAAAATAAGCAATCATAACAAAAGGCCCCTCTCTTTGCTCCGATGTGATATCGCTATCGGTGATTGGGGAGTGCGATATGCAGACAACGAAAAGTCTTCTCCTAAAAGCTCCCGATGCGAGTTAGCGATATCGCTATCGGTGATCAGGGATTCCGCAATGACATAAATGAAACCACTCAAGCATTCCTCCGATCCCCGATTGTGATAAAGCTAAGTGCGACATTCAAAAAGGATTGATAAGGCTTGGGTATATTGTCTTAAATTATTATTAAAAACCTTTCTCCTCCCAATAGAGATTCACTTGCACCCAACCGCTAAAAAATCAAAGCCACGCTTAAATGAACTATTCGGCGAATAAAGGATATGATGAGCATTTAAATGATTGACAGGTTTAAGTGGCCAATCAATGGAGTATTTATGCCAAAATATCTTCAGAGATTGTATCCGCTGGAGCCTTATGTTAATCCTCCATCATTCATTGATTGGCATAATTCTTTCATACTTGGTTTGCGCCATCTATTCTCTGCATTAAGTTCATTTTATCTCCTGTCCAGAGCTCCTCTGCAGTAGCGAATTCAGGCCAAATGGGGAAAAAGTCTAAGAAATTTGGAACAACTTTAGCTTCCGCAGTAACAGGCCAACACACTGCCGATCCGAGACCAAGTAAAAAGGGATTAATCTCATACACTACATGTCTTGTTCTCGGTAACACTACTTGGCAGAGCATCTACAATCTGGTTGAGGCCGAAGAACCTCAGGAAACATCGGTACAAGCTACAGCAGGCTCGAACTGGAAATCCAAGGCTACCCTAAAGAACTTGGCCGATTCTTACCTACACAGGATAGCGGCTCGAGAGAAAATTCTTCCATACACAGATGTGGTAAGATGGGCAGTTGAAGAAATTCCAATTACGAACAGAACATTCTGCACTATCGATGGGAGAGTATTTGGGTCATTTCAGCCCAATGATTTAATACAAATGTACCATTTGCCCAAACCAGAGAAGAAGTATAACAAAGAATTTCTGGAGAAGTTCAGAGATGAAAATGAAACTGAGTCAGTGCCTATATGGGAATGGAGACAGAACCCAGCGAAACACAAGCATGAGTCTTCGGGTAAATTACTATCGGCCAAAACATTGGAGCAATCATGTTACCAAGAGCTAGAAAATAATGGGAGATTGATCACAGGGATTAAAAGTTTAACTTTGGACACCTATTGGTTGTTCCTAGTAAAACCACACATCCAGAGAGCCGCCCTCAAGTGCCTAATGGATGCAATCGGGTGTATCATTCTCGATATACACGATGCCACCTATTCTGCTCAAATCAACTCTTCTCTCAGCCACCCTCAAGAAGTGGAACCGATGCTAGCGATATGCCAACTCAGGTCAAAAGGCGAACAACCAGAGTGATGAATCATGCTGCCGACTACCAGATTGCTGTGGGGGAGATATTCAAGATCGAGTTATACCAATTTGTAGCATTTTAATTTTGTAGTTTGTTAGTTTAATTTAGTATTTATAGAGCCTTTCATATATTTAGAAAGGGTCGTAAGTTTTTGTATATGACTTAAGCCTGAAGTTGCACTACTGTACTTCAGGCGTATTCTTTTATAAAGACTAGGCCAATTATTCCAATTTTGATAACGAAGCTTTTATGTGGATGTGCACTACTGCCTTTATTTAAAAGTATTTTTGAGTGTGAAGAAAGAATTCGAATTGCGATTGATGTTGGGAATGATTTGCAGCTCGTATGGTACTACTATCTATGTCTGAATTCATTCTTTTTATGTGAATTGTTATTTGATCATTCTTGCTATTATTGAATATATGCATGTGTTTTAACAGCAGTATTTATACTTTCCACTACTGGATGTTTACAGCTTGCTTTTCTTCTAATCATACATGTATCAGTAATATTAAAAGAGAAGTGTAACAATGTTTTATTAATTACTTCGTTCAACTATTTGAACAAAGCAATTATTATTTAAATGAATGTCTATGTTTATTGAATAGTGTCATCTATATGCCTATTGACGAACACAGATCATCAAACGTTACACTTAAGAATAGAAGCTTCCTGGGATAGAATAGTCATTTGTGTTTTCACTTATAGATTAAGTCATACATTCATTATCACTTATTAGAAGACCGGTCACTCATCCACCCATTTTATTCATTGCTAGGAAACTGGTCCCATTATATCCAGTCGGAGCCACCATCCCAAATGGAAAAGGAGTTGTATTAAGGTTCGGACTGGGTGGTTATCCCCCGATGCTGATGCAACGATTTTCGGGGCATAAACGCCCACCAAATAGTCTCATCACTATATCAATGATAGTTTGTTCCTTTGTATCTCAAATCAACTAAATCCACATGACACCACCCTCCACTACCACATATGTGCATTGTTGACCCGCCCACTCATATAGAGTCTCCCTTAGTTGTGAAGCATTTGAAGAGATATCCTACCCTAGGGCTAAAACCGTATTAGGAACTATATATCTACCTTTATTTTGATCACCAGGTCCTCCCCATGAAACTCAAAAACCCCCTATGGGGCCTCTAGTAGTCACAAAAAAGTGGAAAAACTCCTCTTGTGAACGGTTTAGCGTGCATTCAAAGTACTTGAGTAGCCCCCATTATGCTAGAAATCACCTCACACAGGGATCACCCTATATCGCTACCTTAATCTTGACATAGTGATGCTCTCTTTAATGGATAGACATAGTTTGCAACTCTTATAGTAATTTTTCAAATCCCTGAAGAAAAGGGGCTACATTCAAATGACAGGGACACAATCAGTTATGATATTTGCACATCCATGTTTCATATAAGTGCATGGGGACCCATGCTTCTATTTATTCAACAAATGCATAAACATTGCAACTATTATCCTTTTAGGTGTGCAGTTAACTGCACACCTTAATAATGAATATGCATGACCATTGTCATGATTGTTACCCACCTAGTCATAGGTTTCACCATGGCTATCACTCCCTAGGATATGTGGTATCCCATGTGCCTGAGTATCAATAGTTGTGGAAATTGCCACAACTACACCTACCTCCCTCACATGGTTCACCATGATCCCCACTCAGTCACCCATTCAAGTGTGGGCCCACTAAAGAAAAAATGTGTATACATCCCCCTTAGTCATACAGTCCCCCCACCCTACCATAAAATTGAAACAAGAAAAGTTTTCATGACTTACTTGTCTCCCATGCAACATGGAATGGTGTCTTAAAAGGATCCAAAAAGTGAAAAAGGTAACTTGTCCATTTTTCATTCGCCATGTCACTAGCACACAAATGAGTTGGCATGGTCTGCCTCGTGCCCTTTTATATGCCTTGTCACCCAACTTCATTTGTACCATCCCAGATCTCACAAGCTTTATTTCCAAAATCATTGGTATCATTGGGATCAACACAGTGCCCCCTTCCCATAGCTATCTTATTTGCTACAGGCCAAAATGCTACCTCAGGTCCCCTCATCACTCTCAGGCTTCTACTCAAGTCCACAAATTTTATTTATTGTCTTTCTCAAATATGTACTTGATTTATTTCTTACATCTATGGTTCTTTCACTTGGGATTTTTTGGCTCATGATCACAGGTTAACTTTTTCACTTGTACTAGTGCCCCACACAAAAGATAACATATTCATACTTGAGTAACATTTCCTGCAATATGGCATGATAGATTTCCCCTGGAGACATTTTCATATCCTAATACAATCCCCCTGAGTTCATCGTAAGGCCCCTGCACTGCAACCATGTTTTCTGACACCTTCCTCTTGCTCTTAGTAAACATTATTGTTTGGTCAATAGTTCTTCCAGCCCCATGGACTACCTTACACAATAGTATCCTTCATCTTGTTGACATCATTTTTTCATATTATTCAAGTCATTTCCTTTTGCTTCTACCTTGCTTTAATTTTGTATTCTTTCCATGCTACCTCACCACTCTATATTCTTCCCTTACTACTTGGTGGAAATCTCAGGTTTCCTGTGCTTGGAGCCCTTACGTTTCCATCCCATCCTCTCAATACCAGATTCATGGTGTGAATCTACGCCACCCCTACCCATCACAATGTATTGCAATTGACCCACTCACATAAGCCAAATAAGCCACCTATCACCCTTGCCCTCAAATGTCCTCTTGACTCCATGGGCATGCCCATCTCAATTTTATTTTACTATTCTCACCACTATTTTACTTCAACTATGGGAAGTTTTTAGTATCCACTTTTTGTTAATGTTTTCACCCATGAACTTTACACCTCACTATGATTCAATATCTAAATTTTCATAAAGTAGGATTTCTAAGAGGGCCTCTCTATCCAAACAGTCATGTGTTCCTACATGTATCCATCAACCCATTTTCTAGGATGGGAGCATTACTTTGGTTCACATGATGATTTTTGCAATTTGAACCACATATTGGCCAATGGGAGTCATCATTTCCCACAAATTTCATCAATTCTCCTCATGGTTCAAATTCAACATTGTTTCACCACAAAATGTGTTGTACTTTGCAATAATTACAATTTCTCTTGTTTTTTCGAAGATGCATGTGCCAAGATGGATTTTCACCATTTCTAGTGACATTATCACTAGTGATGGCTGGTACGTGGGGGCATGTACATCATCAATATTTTATTCTATCAATGGGCCACTAAGGGAAAACTAGTCATCTACTTTAGCATCAACAAGCATGTTCTCAACATTTCTAGGAAAGACCATTATTACATACACATGAAACCATCATTGTAAAAGTCTTGATCATAAGCATGGGACATTCCCACTTCATATGTATATTCTTCATATTTCTCTCTCAAAAAATGGGTTCTAATGTTAATCTTCAGAAATCCTTCCTCTCTCATTCAAACCAAGGAACCTCTCACAGGAAGCTGTCGACTCATAATTAAGAAATATTTGAGGTGTTTCAACTATTTGTCTGCTCCTAACCACCCACATAAGGGGGAATTTATTATAGTGTAAAAAATGTGCACTCAAAGGGTTCAATTATGGGATGGAATATGTAAAAAAAATCCAAAATAAAAGTTTCTCAAAGGTTAAAAATCTGGCACTTATAACTAGAGGATTAAGTCTCACTATAATTAATCCACGCAAATATGCTCTTTTGCATTTGCAGGGATCACCACGTTTGTTTCTTCAACAACCACACAAATAAGTAGAAGTGACATTTTGGAGATCTGTGAAGAAAGTCACCTTAATTTCTCCCATGGTAGTGTTGAGGTAAAACACAACCCCCCCATTTTTGACTTGTTCACTTCAAATAATGGGGACCCTTTCTATAATAATTTTGGCTAAACAACTTTTAGGATATTTATTTAGTTGATTATCCTACGCGTTTGTTAATTTTTCATTTTCTATGGATTCTTGTTTTGACTGCTTTGTTAAAATCGATTTTTTATAAGCTTCCCATTGACGCATGTTTCGCCTCATTTGGTCAAATGGTTCGTAAACGAGACTCCTTTGAAGTCTAATCATTTATGTCACCTAGGTTAAAATGCGCAAAATATACATTATCCCTTTTTGTAAATAAATTAGCTCAATAATTCATTTATTTTAAATATTAACCCCTAGTTAGTTCTTACTAACATTTTTCACTTTTTTACTTATACAGCCAAATCATGAAGCATCAAGATTTTAGAAATTTACTCCGATTCCGATTTCCAAATTGATTACTAATATCGAAAACCCAGAATATCGAAGTGATTATAGTTTATTTTCAAAATGGTTATAGTTTAAAAACTAAAATTCATAAAATAAAACCAAAATTAAAATTGATATTTAATGTCAAATTTTAAATTAATTAAAATATAAAATACAATTAATTTAATTAAAAAAAATTTATAAATATGTATGATATGATATAATATAATATGATATATATATAATATATATAATAATTAAAAAATTCAATAGCATCAGGTTTTGGATCCGATCGGAGGTTTAATCGGTGCATACATTTTCAACCCCGACAACCTTATCACCGACCCATCACCGATCATTAAAGTCAACGGGCATTCATAGGTTTTATGTTTTATTTTGGAAGTTTCATTGAAACTAACTCATACAATGAGTGAAAGTTAATGGAGTGGTAAGTGAGTTTTAATATTAAAATAGTTTAAATATTTAAATGATCAAATTTCAATTAATTAAAATTAATTAATATATAGAATTTATTTAATTAAATTTAAAATATTATTTAGAATAATATTAATATTATAAATATTAATATATTAATTAGTTAAGTTAAGATTAATTGAACAGTTTATTAATTAATAGTTTAGTCATAATTAACATTAAATTAGAATTAATTATTAGATAATTAGAATTCTAATTTAGGATTAAATTTTTAATTAAAATTCTGATTTTTTTAGTTAAGCGACAGAAATTCCAGAATTGTGTCAGATTTGACTCATCAACTGTGGAAGCTCATAGATTGAGTTTTATTTAGCCAAATGAGGCCCACGACGGCTCATTGGAAAGATAAAATCAAGGAGAACATTTCTGAGGAGGTTTCACTAACTGATTTGGTTATTTATTGAGTCAAAAATCAGGCAGACGATCAAGCTCTGAATTTATAAAACAAAATCAATTTTCTTAGTTTTATTTTCTGCATTTTCATTTGTCCAAGATTCTTCTCAATGTAGATCCATTCGTCACTGATATCCTTGGTCAATTAAACCATCCCATACATCAATAGAAAGCTTATATTTTATTTTCAATTATTTAATTAATTGCATCTGATTGGATTTGTTTTAATGCCAGAAATGACATTTTGATTTTATTGTTGCATTTTAATTTTATTTTGATTTCTTCTTGCAGGAAAACAATAGAAGAGATATGAAGAAAAAGATCTCAATAAATGAGAATTCTCCAGCAATTAAAGATTGGAATTTTGAGCAAATAAAATTGGATTGGGCAGATTTTTCTTCAACAAACTTTCCTCTCAAGAATTCATTTGCAAATATTATAAACATCAGATTGCAGAATGTAATAAGATGTTGCTCTCCTCTGCAATTTTAGACTTCTGAAAGCACTTCTACAATAGGAATTTAGAGTTGTAGGAGGGAGGAGAAAAAATATCAGATCTAAAGATTATTGAGGATTTTCCTTTTGTATCTTGAATTATGTATGATGGGAAGAGTTTACACTATTGTGGCTCTAGCTTTGAAAGAACAAGTTCAAACAATGTGAAGGACTGTTGGAGACTAGGGTCAGAGAAATAGATTCAATAAATTGGTATTTCTAATACTAGTGTTTCAAATACTAGTTTCATTTTTATGATAACAGGAATGCGTCATTTTATTCATGTTTGTGCACTTTTGTCAATATGGGTAATTTGTCCCAATGTTGTTATTATGTATATCTGATCTTATGGATTAAATTTTGATTTCTGGGTAACTATTTACTCATAAATCTGTCTTATAAAATTGATTTATTAAATAGTAATGTGTTGTGAACTATTTATGCATATTATTGTTTAATAATTGGTTTCACTGATTTGATAATCAATATCATTTTTGTGAATTACTTCCCGGAATGTTGTTGGTTTATTATTTCAGTTAAAAGGTCTCAATAGGATATGTGTCGGTCTTCACAAATGTCAGTTAATTGAACTAATTCGTTAGCTTGACATTAACTAAAAGCCAAACATATTTAAATCCTTATCATTTAATTATCTTGCTCTTAGTTGGGTTAGATCTATATTTGCCTAATTGAGATAGGTCTAAAATTACTTTCTTTTGCTTGCATTATAGAATAAGATTGCATTTAAATTAAGTTCTACATTCTTTCAAGTCCTCTTCTCAAAGAGGCAAAAGTTTTGTTGTGGCTTGGCTAAATCCAAATTAGCTTAAGGTTCATTTTCTTGCCTGATTAGCAAGAAGAAGTGATCAAATATCTCTATTTATTTGTAGTTAAAGATACATCACAAACTAATAGCGATAGGGAGAAGGTAACTAGATCTAGTTAAACCAGTCGGAGCCACTAATCCAAACAGAAAAGGAGCTGCTTTAAGGTCCTAATATAGAAATTTTTGGGCACTTCAACCCCAATCACAAATGTCCATAAACTGAGGGCTCTTAAGTCCCTAAAAGTGTTGCTTCACTGCCTAAAGGAACAAGGTCAACTG
>APFE030509445.1:3908-32657 GCA_000404065.3 Pinus taeda | reverse complement strand
CCCTTAGGTGGGGCAAGAGTGAGACTAGGAACCATTCACGGTGCTACCCATCGGTTAGGTTCATGTTGGCTTCACATATTGTGCAGTTCAATCTTTGATCCGAATCCTAGGGCGTCTCCCTAGGCTTCATCATGATCTCCTTGAATCCCATAGTCGACTGTGCTTGAGAATTAGGTCTACTTTATTCTCTATTTAGCGCAACCTAGATATCTTCCAACACGGACATTGGTTTATCAGTAATGTACTTAATGTACCACATTAGTGCGTGTTCCTTCAAAGCAATAACCAGCGTGGATTTCTTAATTTGGTTGTCCATGATACCTTGAACTTCCAATATAGCCTTAGTGATGAACCAAAACTGGTGTGGATCTTCATTTCCTATGCCCTTGAATACATGTAGCTTTACTGAGTTCACCATGTTGAACAACAGTGGAGATGGGGGTGGTGTGGGTGATGGGGTGAGTGGTGGGGGTGAGGATGGAAGTGGTGTGGATGGATGGGACGAGGATGGAGGTGGTGCAGGTATTCATGGGAACCCTTGTCTTATCAGTTGAACAACGCTCGGTGGACAAGAATGCACTGCTCCTTCATCATCACTCAAAGGAGGCTCGATCAGCAGGCTATACTCAAGACCTTTTCTTCTTCCATCCCTGAAAGAATTTCCACTTCGCATAGCTTGAAACATCAAGGTAACCACATGACCCACTTTTCACACAAGAAAATATTAATCCAAGTATTTAGTGACTTCAAATACTTACCTCATGGTCCTTTAAAGAAGTGGTGCTCTACTTCATTGTAACTAACTAAAGTATTGACTGCGAACTCTGTCACAAATCCTCCTATGATCTGGTCGAGCCAATGGTCGACAACGCATGTGACATTATCTTCGGAGGCTTCCAATCTCTGTACTAACTCTGATTTCCAGACAATCCGATTATCAAGCCTCCATCTTTCTTGTATGTCTTCCAACTTTGCAATCCAATTGTATAACTCAACCATGAAGGAGTAGAAAAATATTTCCTATATTTTTGTGTACAGATATCTGTCCATCCACTATTCTTTCATCAATAGCAGATTCCTGTTTTCTTGCGTAGCAAATTCATGGATATTTCTATCCAACCAGTTTTTGATCTCTTTCTTAGTTGAATTCCAATGATATGACATCACACATCTCGTTATGCAGATCCCGATCACCCGCAACAGAACCATTTGTTGGCTTTATGGGCCCTGACCCAAGTTAAATGTTAAGCAGCCAAACAAATCCCTACAGTATTGGCCCTTTCGGCATCAATCCGTGGAGCATGGACTGAAGCCTTACCTGAAGTAGTATGGGGGGATGTAGGAACAAAGTTTTTCACACCCTAAGATGGTCGTGATGTCAATATTTACCCTAACCCCTATCTTTGCGTAAATCGATAAGCCTTTTGGGCTTATCGATGTACTTCTTCTTTTGTTCTTCAAAACCTCTGTGAAGGTATCCAACTATCCTTCATGCAAGCCTAGACGATGATTCAGACACTTACGTGCCTCTGTAACTAGGTTATTGTCTCATTTCCCAAATTTTCTTAAGTATTAGCCAACTTTACCATGCAATTAAGATTATCCTCACGCAAACATATATTATTACTTTTGTTCATATAACAAATAGAAACATGTATTTTCACGCATTAATTTAACATTATATCTTAAACCCATCATTCAACATAGCATAATCACAACATTTATAACAGTAGTAAAATAACACTTACACAAATGAAAGTACACAGTAATTTCATAACACTTCTCTTTATTTATGATTCATATTTCCAATACATATTCTAGCCACCATATGCACACAGCTCCAGGGGTCTACGCACTCAGCTGCATAACCTCTTCCTCCGCTAGGACTCTTGCTCTTAGCTCCCACAAATCTATTACATCAATGACTCATGACTACTGAACTCCTTTAGACTCTCTAAGTCTCTCCTTTTTATACAATCCCATGGTCTGCAAACCAAGGGCGGATCTCCAAAACCGACACATCCTATCTAGACTGAGGGCAGAAAACCCTCTTTGACTTTAGATATCTTCACTCTCCATGACCACAAAATTCGGAGACTACACATTTATTTTATACAAAATTCGGGCCTTTTTCCCCAAAACTTGGGGTTTTAACCCCAAAATTGACCCCCAGGAGACCCGTTACCAAAAAGCCCCATATTTAGAAAAAGTCCCATTGAAGTATGACTTCTACACATCATTTTTTATACATTTAGGTTTGTTCACAATATTTTCAATGCTAAGTTGGGAATTTTGGAGATCATTAGATGACAATGTGAAGCATCCAAAATCCTGATCAACAACATAAAACATATGATTTATTTCTTTATCAGCCCTACAAATAGTGTTAATTAATTTTACCTCTCTATATAACCTAAGGTGTTCAACCCAATATACAGGTAGTAGCATAGGACATGTTCATCTATATATTTCCCCCTAATTTGGCGCAACATGACATTGATAACAACATTCCAAATTTGGGAGGGATATCTGTGACTATAATGTCTAATACTACACTTTTATAGGGATTTATGGTAAAGTTACAACTAGGTCTTTTATCAGTCTGATATAAGGAAC
This sequence comes from Pinus taeda, assembly GCA_000404065.3. Classification (NCBI taxonomy): domain Eukaryota; kingdom Viridiplantae; phylum Streptophyta; class Pinopsida; order Pinales; family Pinaceae; genus Pinus; species Pinus taeda. The sequence goes on along the minus strand of APFE030509445.1, from coordinate 30,041 downwards.
TTTCTTGGAGTCAAAAGTGTATAAATCATGGTAAGGTCTCGTAATTTGTAATTGCAATTGATCCATGATTACTTTAGGCATCAATTTATGGGAGGCCCCTGAGTCTAACATACAATTGTATAGAAGAAAATCATGAACTTCAAGAGTAACATAAAAGGGAGGAATGTTCTCATCAATCATGTCATAACTAGCACCAAAAACCACTGATGGCTTTTCATCCTGTAAACTGATCATGTCCCCCTAAGCATCTATACTTGAGGATTCGATCCACTTTGATACTTTGTTTTTGTATCCTAGGTTTTTAGAGAGTTCAAACAATGGAACAAGGATTTCGACTCTCTGTAAATCTTTGTCTACATTGAAAATTGTTGGAATAGTTTTTTCAAAAGCATAATGTTGATTAGGTTGAGTTAATGGTTGAATTACAGTTGTTTGGGTTTCATGAGTTTTGATTGGAGTCTCATTGATCATAACATTATTGGCTAGCCTACCAGGGCCTAGTCTAGGCCTTAAGTCATGTATTCTATTTAATTCAGCTATTAGAAACTCTTAGAAGGCTTGATATTTAGAAAATTGTGAAGTTTCTTGATTTTAATTAAAGCTTGATTAATGGAAATTGGGATTATAACATTCTTTTGTGATTGATCATCAAAATAATTTATTTCATTAGTAACTAATAGTCCAATTTCTTCAGGTTCTTGATCATCAATCATCAATGGTGGTTGAATTTTTTGATCAAGGTTGGGTCTTTGTAAAATCTGGGGTTGGAAAGGTCTTTTGCACTGAGCCTGAGGACTATTTGATGTTTGTTGAACTACTCGAGGTTGTGTTTCAATATTTGAAATCCTATGTGAAATATTTCTAATTAAGGAAGTAATTTCATCAATTTTGTGATCCTCATTTTTTCTTTTAGAAAAAGAACCTCCTTCTTCCCTAGCTTTCATTTTCCTTTCATATTTTTCATCCTTTGCATTGAGTTTCACTGAGGCTAATATATTTGCCTCAACCTCAATAGCATTAGTCTACATGTCTGTTAGGGTTACAAAATTTATTTCTCTAAGTACAAATGCAAAATCATCATCAAATCATTTACAGAACCTCACTTTTGCAACAACTACTGGTGGTTTACAGTTTGGTGGCATTTTATTGTAATTTTTGTTAAATCGTTTTACAAAATCAATCACAGGTTCACCAAGGTTTCTTTTTAGGTCATGAAATTCAGTGAGATAGTAAATTGGATCCTTTTTAACACCCCATTGGCTTTTAAAAATAGTAACTAATTCATTCCAGTAGAATTTTCTCTACAAATCAGCTAGCTCACTGATATCATGTAGATATTTCCCCTGTAGATCAACCTGATATATGCAATGTAATAAAGCATAATACTAGATCTACATATACCATAAACTTTGCAGAAGCTTAATAAACTATGAGCAACATAAAGCATGAACACATATAACTGATAAGAAGGAATCAATCACACATAACGCAGAAGAATTTATCCAAGAAAAGCACCAGCCTAAAACCACATCTCTGTATTATCAATCAAGTGGAAATCCTCAACAAAGTATAAAAAGAATCAGCTCAAAATCTATCTCGCTCTCTCTGTACTCTGATGATGTAGCTCATAGACTATCTAGGCCTGTATATATAGGCTCCACAAGTCCTCCAAGCCCCTATTTCCTTGTGCAGTTTTGATTGGGGTTCAATTACATAACATGTGTGAATTGGCCAAATCATACCTGCTATCACCTCAAGTCCAACTACGCAGTACTAGAAGGAATAATATTCCTTCCTCATGCAAGGAATATTCACTAGGAATATCCTAGCAGCTGATAGTACATTGTCCCTTATTTGATCTCAACTTGGTCTTTGTCTAAACTGCCATGCATTAGTTATCCATGAGTGAATACGTTGTTATCTAAAAATACTAGTTGTCACATGCATGCAAGCATCAACAAACTGAATCTCATTAATTTAACAAACTGTTAAATTAATCTAACTAGACTTGAATAAGTTAAAATAAGTCAACTGATCCTCTCAATATAGAACTCATCCTTAATTCCTCAACCAATGGAGCAAATCAAGGACACATTCCCCAATTAGTGGAGAAATAATTGCATGTTCTCACAAAGACTTCAAGTTTGCTTTTCGTTAACTAATTAACTCATGGAGAATTAATTAATTAATATTCCGAACTAGTGGTAAGACCAAATTCGAATTTTATTTCCTATTTTAGACCAGGGACTACCTAAAAATAGGAATCCAACCTGCGTTGCTAAAAATAGAACTTCTATTTTTATCACTTCCATTTTTTGTTCCTTGTTGCCTATGCCCAAATTGTTATTTTTAGCAGTGTTATTTTTAGCAGTTCTATATTTAGCAATTTCTTGTTGCTAATTTTCAACACTCCCTCTCAACAAGAAAGGCTTCCTCTTGAACCCGATCGTGTAACTTTGGAATGTTCTACATGCAACACATACACCAAGTGCGGTTGCTCCAGCAACACTCGGAACACAAAAAAACTCCCAACTGACCACTCCGTTGGGCTAGAAACATACTCTGATGCTAAAGCTCTAACTACTGCTGACATGTACTCCCTCTTTGAATTCTGTGCTACTGCAACATCTCCATGAATCTCGCACCATTACACCCTTCTCTGTGCTACCCTGCACTGTGCAACATGCTTGTGCCTCTTGCATCGCTGTAGCTTGCATGCTCTACATTGTCCTGGGATTCCCTGCACTGTAGCTCTCTCTGCCACTTCATCTGCATATTTCTGTACCCAATTAGTCAGTTCCTACTACTCCACATCGGGGCTCTCATAGCAAGGTCTCATCCAAGAGGTTGGGTACGTCAAGGATCCGAGCCCTCCTCCTTGGAACGATCACTCTATATCGCCCCACCTCTTACTTGGAGGTATGGCTACATGTGATCCCTCTGCCCACCTAGCTTGAAGCTCCCCCCTACTGGAGGTCTCTGCATGAGTGGAGACACACTTGATTTCCTCTCAGCTTCCCCTGTTGTGGCTGCTCCACAACCTCCTAAAGTTGCTGCACCAATCGTGGCTCCTCCACAATTGTCTGAGACGTCTTCTGGCACTGCATGTTGAGAGGTAATATACCATTCCTCCCAACCACCAAGTCTCCATCAGTTGCCTTACTGCTTAAGGCTTTGCATGCATCTTGAACCACAAGAGCATACAGGTTCTTGACCCGTCAACCGATTTGCTTCACCTATCTAGTGATGACGTGTCTAAGGAAAACCTTTCCCTTACTGAAGACTACAACATAGCCTCTATCTTCCAGCATCGCGATCGACACCAAGTTTCTCTTTAGTCCTCGTACATACTTCACATCAGTCAAGGTAAGGTGAGCTCCATGCTCCCTCTAGAAGATAATCATGCCTACACCTGAGACACTATAATTTTCATCATTACTCATCTCTATGAGTATCTGGAGATCTTTCTCCTCCAAAGTACTGAACAAACTCTTATCACCGGTCATGTGGAAAGAAGCTCCACTGTCAAGAAACCAACCACCTCCCACCGTGGATGAAACCATGCATGCGAAGAGTGAAATACAACTCAACTTGTGAAGCAAGTGCCTCACCTTCAGATCCTTCCCCGGATCCCTTCTTAGATTTCCCACCTCATGACAACGAAACCATCGCACTTTCAATTTGTCAACTTTCTTCCCATCATTGGAAGAACTAGATTCGAAAAGAGAAACCTTCTTCTTCCACTTCTTTGCCTTACTCGCTAAGGAACAACTCTCCTCATCCTCCATGGATGAAGAACCGTCTTTAGTGCTCTGTCTGACCCCCTCCTGCATCAAATCAACCATAGTCGTTCCCAATTTGTGAGTTTCTCCCTTCCGTTAACCAAGTCCAAGTAGTTATGCCAGCTCTTAGGAAGGCCAAGGAGTTCTAGACTCACCATATCATCATCAAATATCATGACCCCTACACTTGCAAGCTCATCCCTGCATGTGATGAGCTTGTTCAGATACATAGAGATCGTCTCATCCTTTTCACACTTGATTTTTCAAATTTTGTCCTTCAGTGGCAGCTTCCTCTAATCACTTCTATTCTGATATAAATCTTTCAATGTTTTCCACATTGCAAATGGAGTCTCCTTCCCATGGAGGCTTGAGGCAATGTGATCTCGCACTCCCTCCAAGATAATTCTCCTATCTATAGCCACACACTTCTTCCATTACGCCAGTTGGGTAGCATCAGTAGGCTTACGGAAATCTTGCTCAATGAATTCCTTAAAGCCATTATCTTCCAATACTTCCTCCATGCGATCCTTCCAAGCTATATAGTTTGAGCTGCCATCAAGTGCATACTTAAGCCTGAAACCATAGAATGCCATCGGTGAAATAGATGTGATAAGAACTTGATATATATATCCCAAATAATAAACTTCGAATTCTTTCTTGTATACTGTTCTTCCTTGATCATCTGTTCTTTGGTACCATGTAGAATTTTCTCTACAAATCAGCTAGCTCACTGATATCATGTAGAAATTTCACCTACAGATCAACCTAATATTTGCAATGTACTAAAGCATAATACTAGATCTACATCTACCATAAACTTTGCAGAAGCTTAATCAACCATGAGCAACATCAAGCATGAACACATATAACTGATAAGAAGGAATCAATCACACATAACACAGAACAATTTATCTGGGAAAAGAACCAGCCTAAAACCCCATCCCTATATTATCAATCAAGTGGAAATCCTCAACAACATACAAAAAGAATCAATTGAAAAGTTATCTTGCTCTCTCTATACTCTGATGATGTAGCTCATAGACTATCTAGGCTTGTATATATAGGCTCCACAAGTCTTACAAGCCCTTATTTCCTTGCGTAGATTTGATTGGGGTCCAATTACATAACATGTGTGAATTGGCCAAATCATACCTGTTGTCACCTGAGGTCATACTACATAGTACTATAAGGAATAATATTCCTTCCTCATGCAAGGAATATTCACTAGGAATATCCTAGCAACTGATAGTACACTGTCCCTCATCTGGTCTCAACTCAGTCTCTGTCTGAACTGCCATGCATTAGTTATCCATGAGTGAATACTTAGTTATCTGAAAGTACCAATTGTCACATGCATGCAAGCATCAACAAATTGAATCTCATTAATTTAACAAACTGTTAAATTAATCTAACTAGAATTGACTAAGTTAAACTAAGTCAATTGATCCTCTCAATATAGAACTCATCCTTAATTCCTCATTAGTGGAGCAAATCAAGGACACATTCCCCAATTAGTAGAGAAATAATTGCATGTTCTCACAAAGACTTCAAGTTTTCTTTTCGTTAACTAATTAACTCATGGAGAATTAATTGATTAATATTCCAAATTGTTGGTAAGACCAAATTTGAATTTTACTTCCTATTTAGATCAGGGACTGCCTAAAAATAGGAATCCAACCTGCATTGCTAAAAATAGAACTTCTATTTTTAGAACTTCCATTTTTCATTCACTATTGCCCAATCCAGCACTGATGCCCAAGCTGCCATTTTTAGCAGTGGTATTTTTAGCACTTCTATTTTTATCAATTTCTTGTTGCCAATTTTCAACAATTACAAGAAGGGATTGGATTAGCTCGTAGTTGTCTAAAACAAATCCTAACATTTCCTTCAAGAGATTGAACAAACAATATCATGTAGACATATTCATGCTCTATATTCATGTTATAATCAAAGTCTAAGAAAGTTGCTAGATGGTCTTCAACAGACAAACCAGTTTCATCATTGAATCTAGGTAAGTGCTTCAGATATTCATCTGGAAAATTATCTAGTTGATTGGGAAGAACTAAGGCTAAATAATGAGCCTGAATGATGGGTTGAATACAACCCGTTTTATTAGATGAAGATAAGGAAGATGAGGATGAGATTTGAGAAGATGAAGATGATGAAGTGGATGAGTTTGATCTTTTTGGAGTTGTAGGGGGTGAAGATAGGCTAGAAGAATTTATGAAAATTTTTATTTTTCTTGGTGTTTGTATGAATAACTTTTGTTCTTCATGACCAAAATTTCCTTCATCATCAAACAAAGGATTTGTGTAAACAAAAAAGTTGTCCTCAAAGCTAACATAAGTAAATGGATAAGTGTGAATTATTGAAAAAAAAAATTCACTAGGTATTAATTATGGTAATTCTAGACCTAATTCTTTTTTTGATTTAGGAAGTTCCGAAAGAGTTTCAGGAATATAATAATATTATAACTGATAAAAAGGAGAGATGACTAAAAATAAACTCCTTTAAATAGAAATTCTAACACTTTTGGTGGTAAATCTGATAGTTCATGAGGAATTGGAATAGTCTAAAAGGATCAATTTCAGAAACAATTTCAAATGGATAAATTATAGAAGTATAGGTATAGGCTTCTAGTCTTTGTTTTGCAGAAGAAATTCTTAGCTGTCTCTCATGATTTGATAATGGAGAATAAAGTTGTGGATCTGAGAGAGACCTAGTGTCTATGTGAAGCCATATTATTTTTTGTGTAATGTCTAGGTGAATTATTTTACCCTACCAACCTTTTATTCACCATTAAAGGGTAAGTTTTAATTGTTGTCCCAGGGAAAATAATTTAAAAATTTCGTTCCCCGACGACAGCGCCAATCTGATGTTGTACCTCCATAGATAATTATAGGTAATGAATTATGCCCGAGCATCTAAACTTTTTTCTTGGTTTTTAATGTTTTTTGGATGACCAAAGCTCTAAACTGCTTGAATAGGTGCAATTCTTAATTACTTATGATTAAATAGGAGGGTTGATTCTTCACCTATAAACATTAATTTAGCTTTTATTTTGATGTGTAAGGTTGAAACTTTAGAAAGATATGATTGGTTAAACATCAAACACATTATCTAACCATCATATACAGTGGATGTGTGCAAAATAATTTTATAGCCAAACAATATATGTTAATAAACTTAAGGGAAGATGAAAATTTATTGATGTAGATGAGTTAAATCAAACAAACATTTTAGCTAACTCACCTCTGTAATAGATTATAACTTCATCGGGGATTTCAGACATATTGGAACTCAATATTATCTTACCTAGAACTCTCGTAAACTTCAAAACATATGGAGAAAATAGAGTGAAAATAATAACAAAGTGAAACTTACAAGAACGCAATATGTTTTGAAACAAATCCATAACCCTTTTATTATTTCAGAAATAAACTTAAAGGATTCAAGTCTTTTCAAATGTCTATCACAATAGTTCCACGATTTCTAAGTCTTATTTCTAAATACTTATAAAAAATATTACATCTGAGATTAGATTCTAAATTAAAATACATTTATAAATAATAATTGTTCTAACAAACACAAGTATTTCTTAATATAGAGGAAAAATAGGAAAAATTTCTAAAAAATGTTGTGTTGTTGAGGTTATGTAGGAAATTGGTGATTAGTGTTGCTGCTTTGTTAGAAATGTTGTTCCTTTCATACTGAAAATCTTGAACTACATTTACACTTCATTCGACAAATTCTAGTAGTCGGTCCCACCTTTCTTCACTTGGGATAGAAAATCCAACCATATTCTTGAATCTCTCATCCACCTCACTGTAAGTTTCAAAAGTAGGTTTATTTACAGAAAGGTGTTGGACTTCATGTTGGATATTCAAATCAAATTGTATTCCTTGTATGGAAGCTTCACCACTAATAACACTTTGGCTTTTGCAAATTTGGAGACATCAACACCTATGTTACGAAATTGTTCTTGATAGTTTTCTAATGAGATCATTTTTCTATTAGAATTTATGAGTATAGGGAAGCCCTTTTCCTGCAACTCAATGAATTTCCTGTTGAATCTCTTGATCTGCAACTCAAGATCCTTGCATTTGTTTTCTAATTGTATCATCAAATTCTTCTTTGTCAAGACCCTCTTGACATCCATGATTGTTGTTGTTCTGTCTCAAATATTGAGGTGTTCAAGCTCCTCCTTGGTTTTGTAATTAAGTATCTTGATGATCTTTTGTGTGTCCTTCAGCCTATGTTCTAAATCCACCTTTATGTTTTCTGTGGTTTCCATGACTCTATGTACAAGCTCCTCCTGTTCAAAGATAATTTGTATGGAAGGCAACATATATATTATATTGACATTTATATTCTGCCAAACATTGTTTTTAGCCTTAGCTAACATTGGGACTACAGAGGATTGATTTTCATATTTTGCACTTGCTACATGAGTTTATAATTTTTTTGCAATTTTGAAAAATATGCATTGTTAGTTTTGAGTTTACTCTCCTCCATCTCGGCCAATTTTACTGGTAATTTATCCTTTTCTGACTAAACAATTAACAATTCATCCAGAGCTCTAGTAAGCTCATATGTGGGCTCTGAAACTATAGTCGTCCCTAAATTTTTTGCCTCTATACTTGCACCAGACGTAGATACTCCTGCTTCTTCCCAATGCTATTTTTCTTTAAACAATGCTTCCATTACGTGCTCCATTTTATGTATCTGTGCATTTTGCCCCATTACTATAGTAAAATGTTTCTCTCTTTCTAGATGTATATTTGCAATCTCTTTAGCTTGAGGATGCTCTATGGAGGTCAACGTGAATTGCTTCCTCAATGCTTGGATATCTACTTCCTTATTTTTTATTAGCTCCTTTGCTTCTTTAACATCATTAGGATCATGTCCTAGCATTATGATCAAATACTCTAGAGATTTCAATTTATTATCCTTTGCAAATGAGGACATTTTTTCAATATTTAATTGAGAGATCATATTATTTAAAGATGATTATAACTTAGAAACAATCATGGTCAAGTTGGTGAGTGAAGAAAAGATGAGTTCCCCTGTTTGCTTATGTAGATCAATTTGATCTATTTCATGTATTTTCTTAGTGTCAATGGAAAATATGTAGGATTTATAGTCTTCAACGCTCTTGGGAAATGGCATTAGTGGTTCCATGAAGGCCATCTTGAACTATCCCTTCTTTGCATCAAATGCAGAAATTAGTCTATGCTGAGTTTTTCTTGTTTTCTACCAAAAAGCAAAGTTGAAGCCTTCAGGGCGTGATTCTTCAACTTTAGTTCTTTGTATATGGTAAAGATACTCTGTTGAGTAGAAACTTGTTAACTGGTGGATACTGGAGATTCGAAATTTGCTTCAATAGTAGTTGATTGCACTATTTCTTCTACTTGAGTAGAAGGAGTAATAGGTGTCCCTGATACGATCATTGTGGTTGGTTGCTCTGTGTTTCTTTCATCTATAGTTTAATCTTGAATAGTTATTATTTGAGATTTAAATAGAGGATTAATTAGAGAATCTAATTTTTGAGTAGCCTTAGTGTCCTTCTTCATCCTTTTAAAAACAATGAACTTTGCATCTAGATTGTCAAAGTCTATAGGAGATATTGGTTCTCTTTCTCTTTTTTGCTCCTTCTATTTAGAAATAGGTGTTCGCATGGATGACTGAGTGACCTGACATTCTTCAGTTTCTGTAAACTAATTTCTATCCATTCTTCCTGATTGGCATATTTCTCAATCTGAAGTCTCGGTGTGTGTGCATAATAGTTTCTTTTCTACTCTAACCTAAGTTTAGAAATAATACCTTGAGGATCATATGACTAGGAGAGGTTGAGCTTGAACTTCATTTGGCTCAATATTGTATATATTTCTTTTGCAACAACTATGCTATTGATAAGTATGGTCCTATGTGTGTTTGAGTTTAAACTATGCCTTCTTCTTTTAAGAAACCAAGTGCACTTCATCCATGTTTAAAATCTACCTGCTGTACTCCAATGCAAAATTCGTAATAGGTACAAAAATTGGAAATCTGTATGGAGGTAATTCTCACCCATAAACTTTGATTTCGGTGCAGTTTTGGTATAAATACTAGTCTCTCACTTTGGCTTGCTATCATAGGTGCAAAAATTTCTTAATCTCAGGAGAGATCCTAGGAATGACATCATTGCTCAACAAACACAGTGAGGTATATAAGAAGTTTTCAACAAAATTGGTATAGGAATACTCCTTTGAGTTATTTCTAACCAGAGAAGTCCGGTGAATGATTGACCACGGATTACCTTCACTATCAGTTTTCTGTAAAGGGAATTTGAATTTATCTACTTGATAATATAACATAAGGTAAAATAGGACTGAATGGTATTTGAAAACACCTTATGCTTTGTAATTAATCAAATTCTCATGGATTTCATTAGCTAAAAATTGATTGTAGTTGAAAAGTAAAGAGGGTCATTTACCAACTAGAAAAGTGAAAAAAAATCCTAATATTATCTCATCTACCCAGTGATCAGTATAGTATCCAAGAAATTGAGTTAGCATGGAAATGACTTGCTTGAACATCTCATGAAAGATAGAATCTGGATATGGGGGACTAGTCCTAGGCAGCTCAACATTCTTAAGAAGGAAATTTTTGAATATCTAGGCTCTTTGAGGGAAAATGAGTTTGATATACAATTCCATTAAGATTTCAATAGAAAAAGGGAGAAGGGAAGGCTCATATTTAATTTGTAGGACTTGACAGATGCTTTCAGGAGAAACAAAGAAGATAACTTCGTTGCTTTGGGAAATGACAACCCTTTGACTAGGTAAATACCTAAAGTGACACCAGACAGAGAATATGGGAAGAAATGAGTCTGGGGGAAGATGAACTGTGGGAGAAAGGATTCCCAAATGTTTAAATCAAGACTCTTGTCTAGATACTTTTTCTTGGCCCAATTGTGTAGCTCATAAAGGTAAAAGTTGTGAAATGGTTTCTGCAATTTTATTTTGGGTGTCTACTAAAGGGGCTTTGTCGAAGTATGGGACTGGGGGAATAAGGGGATTGTTCTCTATGGCCTTTCCCTTTTCCTTTTGGTTCGAAATGATTGATGATGAGAATCAGATACAAAAGGAAAACATTAAGAATATTTGGATGAAAAGAATTGACAGAATAAAGATTCAAATAAAAGAAACTTTTAAGCACAATGTTTCTCGCAAAAGTTGCCGACTATACATTAGGAGAATTTCTTTTGAATGTTAACAATTCACGACAGAGAGTTTCTTCATTCTGTAGAATCAGATAGCTAGTAAAGGAACTGAATAATTGGTGTTATAGGGTTTTATATAATCAGGTGAATCAAGTGCATAACAACCAATCAAATGTCTTTGGAGCGAGGGCTTAATTAACAATAATGGGTATATGGTGGGAATAAATGTTATAATGTTCATAATATCTCACGAGAGATTTCGAATTCTAATAGATAGGTGACGTGGAAGGATGATGATGTGGCAGGATGGGTGGCAAGAGTTTAGTGATAGGAGGTAACAGTTATGTGGTGGAGGGAATGACACTTGGCAGGAGATGGTTGGCAAAGGATATAATCGTTGGTGGGAGTGAAGTAGTTTTTCAGGGGGGTGTCAATGGTTTATGGTATTGGGTGGTGACCCCCCAAATTCCTTCAACATTCACCACATTTTCTTACAAAGTTTGGGCAAAGACCAATTTTCGGTCCTCCCCTCTTGTTAACCGTAAGGAGAAGGGGGGGCGAGGGATTGGCTCGAGAATTTTCATCTACCATTGATCTTGACAGAGTGAATCAAAGCCATTGATTCTATCACGAACTTTATTCACACGCGACAAGAATATTTTGTCATATCGGAACTTTATAAAGGGAAATAAAAACATTAAAAGTGATTATCCTAAGATTTAACTTAGCAAAAAAATTAATATTTAATAATCTGATAGCAACATTTAAATGTGCATCACTAAAATTATTTTATTCTACAGATTTCATTTCCTTTTCTTTCTCGATATTTTCATTTTTATCCCTTTTCGTTTTATAAATATATATTTATTTCTTTTTCATTTCTAGACATATAAATGTAAAAATGCAGAGTAATGTTACAACACTTCCCTCCAAGAGCTCGAAAATTGTGGATCTACTCCTCCTTGAGCTTCACATGTACTTGGAGTTACTTGGTTGTTAGTGAATTCAATCTTGTGAGTGAGGATCCTCTAATCTCAAGCCAATTTAGGGAGTTAGGGAGGTGGATAAGCCCCCCTATATTCTCTCTTGGTTGTCTCCATCAAGCCCCTACATAGTAAATGCCTCAAACATGCTTCATTTTTCTGCAATTTGATCACATTAGGCTGCATACCATGAAAAAAAACTTTCACTCTTCTTGCTAAGAATAATATGACTAAAAATGTGAATTAATGTGTGAAAAGGATAATCCTAAGGGCTTGAGGATCGCATAATTAACTTCAAAATATACCTATTTATGGGACCCATCATCACCCCCCTGCTAAAGGTGTTTCTCATCATTTGAGAAGCTTTTTCATGCATATGAAGCTCATTCATGGCCTTGGTGGCCTCTCTAACATCCTATGGCACATCAAAAGGTGTGCCTTCCTATGGATAAAAACCACATTTGCCTTTATTTTTGTAGATACATTTTATTCTTCTATTTGGTTTCTTCCTTCCTGTAGGACAAACAATAATGGAGGACTGAGATTGAGACATATCCAATTGTTCTTTAGCATTTGCATGATCATTTTGTATAGTGGTGTTCTCCCCAAGGCATTCCTTAGTCTTTCTAGGCAGTGATATTCTCTGATATGTAGACTATAAGGTAGGGTCTCCCACCTTCTTTGGCAAGTTCGCAAACTTTATGTCCCCACCATCTTGAAAATGTCCTCAAAATGTAGGATGGATTTCTCTTGGGCGAATATTCACCTAGGTTCTAATTCAAGGTTAGAGGAGATGGGATTGCGATTGCTGATGGTAGCCTTGGGGCTCACTAATTTTGCTCTGATATATAAGGGCTCATTTTCTTCCTTTTCCATCAACTTCTTTACTTGTTTAGTTATTTTCTCTTCATGTGCTAACCAATATGTCAATTTCATTAGTTGTGTGTCTCCCAATCTTGAATTGGGGTCCAATAAATTCAAATTTGTAAAAATGAGATTGTGCATATAAAACTGAACTAACTTTTCCCTATCTTCCATACTTTCCTTTTTGCAAAACACAATAAATTGCCTATAACCTTGGAAAGGAAAAGCCCCATACTATGCTAGTGTATTTATTTGGAATTGCAGCCATTTCTCCTTGATGAAAATATCATGGGATTTGCATGTTTTCCTATACTGTATGGATTCCATAGATAAATTTGCCATAGTATAAAGTTGGGTTATCCTTCTCTTGAAGTTGTTATTTTAGTCTTGTGTTCTCTTCCTGTAATTGTTCCCTCATGGTTAACTCCCTTAGTTTTAGGTCACTTATTCCTTTCCCATTTCATTGATCTTTTCCTCCATTAGGCCCACATCTTATACATTCTTTTACTTGAAAATATTCATCCATTTGGGTTCTTCCTCTTTCCTTTTCTATTTCAAAGAAGAATGGGATGATGAGCTTCTAGGGTATAATCCCACCTCGCTCAACAAATTTGTAGTAGGATTCTAGACTGGGATATGGCTCAGGGTCCTGTGGAACTTGAAGGTCTTTTTTAACCTTTCTTGAGTCGTTTTCTTCCTTCCTGTAGCTCATATTTCTACTCCTATAGCATGTTGTGTTTCTCTTGTAGAAACCAGTTTCCTCATGTAGCTCCTATTTTTCTGCATGTCCAATGTTAGTTTGTGTCTTGAGTCTCTTGAAAGGGACTTCCCTAGTGGTGGGCCTTCCCATAGGTATCAAAAGTGGCTTGGTTATTTCCTTACGAGAGGTAATCTCCCTAATATTACATGCACTCGGCCCCACGTCTCCCTTTTTACTTGGTGATTCAGAAATAGTGATAGGGAGCTTTGAAGGAGGATATGGTTTCCCCTACCTAATCTTGGTGCTCTTCCTTGTTTTGAAATATGGGTGATCTTATCTTGGCTACCGCTTCTTGGGCTTCATAGGTGTGCTTAATGTGTCCATTGTGGTATCCACTTGTTGCTTTGTATTCCCTAGAGAGAGACTTGTTTGATGTCCTTGCTTCTCTTTCCCTTGGGGCTTAGAAGCCTCCTCATTTATTTATTTATTTTCTACTTGTTTCTCTCCTTCTTCTTCCTCTATTTTTCTTACCTCTTCTTCCTCTATTTTTCCCGCCTCTTCTTCCTTTATTTTTGCTCTTCTACCTCCAGTGATAGAGGTTGGTGTTTATGTACGTGTGATGGCTTGGGTTCCAACGAAGACCTCCTTGTCCATGTCTATAAAATCAGTCCATAACGCAAGGTTCCTTAAATGAATTAGAAAATATATCATAATTAACTTAATAAGGCCATGGTGGGTGATGTGTTGATTCTTTCCTTCCCTCACCTTCTGGATTCTTTCAATGATTGATTGTAGAAGGAGATGAGGAACACTTAGTCTATGTGGGATTGGTAAGTCTACTTTGAATCTTAACTCATGAAGTAACCTAAAATTATAGACATATAAAACACTCAATCTCCCTTCACAAGATGTATACTTGAGGACGTGATAAGCCACCTCATCCCAGGGGTAAGGTAGCCTTTCTCTTCTTAATCCATTCTTATCTTCTATGGGCTTTTGTTACCTGTCATTTTTTTGCATTAGGAAAATGACCATGGGTTTGGATATTTCTCTATCCATAGAAGTGTTCAAAACCATCCCATTGCAAGGCTAGAATCCAAACTATCCTAAAGAGAATGAAAATCCTGGATCCCATGGCTCAAAACCCATTTTTGCTTCCTGCACAGTTCCCTATTCAATATTTGTGTATACACAGAAGAGTCCATTAGAAACTACACATAAGTGCGCTCTATCTTGCACTATGACCTACACAGATGACTTAATTAATGTAAAAATAAAAAGTAAGACTAGAAGTGTTTTTAGTCAAATCTTTCCTAACTAACAGGCTTCAAATGGATGCATAATAAACCTTGATCCCTCCCATCATGTAGCTACCTCCCTCTCATTGTGGAACCTCTATCCCACCGTTAGTGGATCTCATCCATTGGGAAATGGATCCCAAACTTCCCCCTCTTGGCCTATAGAGATAACATAGGCTTGAGGATGGAAGAGGACTATTGGAAGTAGGCTTATGCTGCACAAATAAGGCTAGGAGGCTATTCATCCAAGGAGAGGGTTGGAGACTATGAGAAGATACTTTTAACATTAAGGCTTAAAGGTTGTAATTATGTTCTCCATTTTATTAATATAAAAGAAATTGCCATTTCTCAATTATGTCTTTGTTGATATCATTTGTGGGATTCCTTGATCACCCACATAGGTTATGATTGCATATTGATCAATTTATGATATATGATTGAGTTAATTAGCTCATTTATTTTTTATGCTATATATTGGATGGTTTGATCTTGTGTATGTTTCTGCCTATGCATATCTCCTACGGAATATCATGGGGAAGTTGTGGGAAGAACTGGAACGACCTCTACAACATTGAGATGCAAATGGTCAAAATATCTTAAAGGGAGTTCATCAGACATTTTGATTAAATGGTAAGTAACCTCTCTCATATTGTTTGTTTTAGTCAACCGTAATCTAGGGAAGGTAGTAGTTCTTGGTTGTTTGTTACTAGATTTCCCTAAGGTCTAGGGAGATCACTCTTGTCCACAAGAAGGATTTGTCTTCCTAATAAGTTTTCGTATCCATTAGGGAATGTCTCACTGTCCATCATTATATTTTTTTTTGACCATTGATCCTTCTGTAGAAGCCCTCTCTGAGTGTTTGAAAATGTTGAAAATATGGATTTTGTGATTTATTTTACTTGTTTTATTTCTCTAAAATTCCCCACTTTGCACAATTTATCTTTAGGTACAAAGCGTATTTCTGTTCACTTAATTGTTCTATGACCTGCACACATACCTGGAAATTCTGAAATTTTTAATTTTCTCCTCATCATGTCTAGAATATTTCTTTGTTTGTGTTTAATTACACTTGTTTGCACCTTCAGTATGTCTCCATCAATTTGATTAGGTGTTTTGAATTTCATTTTTGAGAAATTCTTAATTTTATTTCCTTTGGTCATTACTCAGAAGTTTGTCTCAGTTTCTTAACAATTCTTGCATGTTTTTTCTTCCATTTTTGCAAAATTGTTTCTAAGTGTTAATCGCCTTTGAGTGTCATTACTTTTGATCTTTGGAATTTTCACCCAATTTCCTTTACTTACACTTGATTGGTTCTTTAGTTACATTGGTGAAGGAAAATGACCTTGTTGTTCTTTTGCTAATTTAGAATCGTCTTGTGTTTGTTTTGAAGAATTATCTTGCATACATTACATTTTCGTAGTTAGAATTGTCATTTTCATCACATGAATGAAAACTATGCATATATTACATTTTCAGAGTTTTCAAGAAAATTGTGCATAGATTACATTGCATGGTTTGGAACTTAGGGCTTTTGAATTGCATTGGAAAATTAGAAGCGGTGAATTCTGGAGTTAATATTTTAAACAAGAACCTCTCTCCTTACTTTAGCTAGAATTCAATGAAATGAAAAGATCACAATATCATGTTTGATTGCATTAATGTTTTGAGTCAGGTCATAACACTATCAGTTTCACATCCATTTACCCTGTGAGTAAGTAACAACTTTAAAAAACGACGCTAATAAAATAAATTTAGAATTTTTTATTATTTTAGGGCTCTTTTCCACCTACATTAGATTAGGTTGTAGGACTTTGGAATAGGGAAGTGAGTTAACTCTCCAAAGGTGCAACCAGACATTAGAATCTTACAATAGGGAGTAAATCCATTTACTGCAATTTCACTTTGGGAAGCTCCCCTTACAAAGGAGTTAAGCAAGAGATCATATCGAACCCAGTGGAGTGATCAACCCCACTTTAATGGTTATGGTAGAGTGATTTACATGTATTCAAAATGGTGTTGAAAGGTACTCGAGAGTCACATGGAAGTAAACCTCAGATTAACCATGTTGAGGAACTTTCAAGGGAATTGAGCTTTGTTACTCTTCCCTTGCGTGTACGTTCAATCTGCTGCTATCCCCCCAGGTTAAATTATTTTATGTGGTAACCTTAGAGACAATAATCGTAGGGATATTACCCAAGGTAACAATGAAGGGGAAGCCTTTATTGTACCTAGAACAAATGTTGGCTAGACTCACTTGGACCTTTTTGGAGGGTATTCTTCACTCGAGATGGCATAAGTGAAGCTTACTTGCACCAGATTGTGTACATTAAGCAGGTTGTCAGCGTAAATGGTTCCACTTGCTCTATTTTTAGCCAGTTTTCAAATTGATATCTATGACATTGGATTTCATCACCAACAAGTGATTTCACTTAGAAAGTTTGTTTTCATGGTTTGACTCCTTATATTTACTAGTTAATGTTAATTTCTTGTTTTAACTTTTTATAGACCTATTGTGCTATACAACAACCCTCCCCATTTCAAAATTTCATCCAAAATTTTAACAAGAAATGGGTCCCCTTTTTTTAAGACTTAGTTAAAATCAATAATTCAATAATAATTGCAAATTTTGATTTAACCACATAACACATGAAATTCCTTATGAAAAGGTTTGATCTGATATAAATATCAACCAAGACCTTTTCGTAAAACAAATATAAAATAATATGTCACACCCTTTATTTAAAGGATAGACTTAAAGGCTTCCATTGGAAATCGTCGATGTGATAATGTTATCGGAAAGCGTAAATCGCAAGTTATCAAAGAAGAATTCCTATAGTCCATTCAGATCTCCCGATGCGATAATCTGATCGTAATCAGCCATCGCTGAAAGCATGGGGCACATAACTAACTATTTGGAATCTGCCGATGAAATTTCATTTTGGAAAGTGTGCTTTTCGATAAAAGGTTGTTAAACGAATCCTTGCGGGTTTAAAGATTAAATCAATTATAAACAAAAAACAAATGATTTATATATTCTCCTGCTTCCCCATGATAAGTCACTTTTATCACAATCGGAGCTATGTATGGAAACAACTAAAGCTTAACATTTGTGCCTTCCGATTTGCGATATGTGATTTTCACTAATTGCTTCTCGGGAAAGCCATGAGATCTACTTTAAAGAATTGTTGACAAAATGAGTGATGCGACATATCATAATGGCATTCAATTATCACGATTGGAAGTTACGGAAATCATTAATAGAGAAGTTATGGTTGAATCCTTTAGGGATTTCATCTGTCGTAATATTAGAGTTCATATTGCTTATCACGCTTAAATTACCATTAATTTTTTATATTCTACGTTGGATTTGAATAGGTTTTACTATGTTACATTCTTCAGTTTCTTTTGCAGAGCAAGTCTAAGTTGATGAATCCAGCAAAAATGACAAAGAAATCAAAGAAACCAAAGGCCCCCATCATAGCCAAAGAGGAACCAGTTAAAAAGGACTTGATATCTGATACTACCTACCTCAGTCTAGGAAAGGATTTGTGGAAAGTATACACAATTTACTGGAAGTCGAGGATCCAGAAGAGATTGAATAAGATCCGGGAGAAGCAGACTCCATTGACAAGTTGAAGAGTACTCTTAAAGAGTTGGCCAACTGCTATCTTCACAGAATAGCAACTCGTGCCAAAGTTTTACCCAATAATGACTTGGTCATATGGGTTATTGAAAGTATCAATATTACAGACAGAACTTTCTTCACAGTTAATGGAATAATGTTCGGGTTGTGTAGAGCAGAAGATATCAAAAGAATGTACCATTTTCCTAAACCACAGTAGCGATATAAAAAAGCATTTTTGGAAGCTTTCGCCAAAGAAAATGCCATCGAATCAGACCTTATCATATAGTGGAGACATTTTTCGACCAAACACAAGCATGAATCATCGGGTATGTACTCTATAGACTCATTAGCATCTCCTTACTGTTATGTTAGTGCTATGATGTGTAATCGCTTTGGAGTCCATGATTCTACCAAATTCTATATAGAGATGGTGCCTTTAATGGAGGTTGTAGTTAATTCTTATATCATGGATTGGATGACCATTTTGTTTGATAAAATGGCCAACCAAATACTTGATTATAGGAAAAACAGGTTGGTGACTACTTGGGTAATACCCCCATGTTATATGAGTGCCTATATTTTGGACACTATCTGTTTCAATTATGAATACCCCATTTTAGGTTGGCAATGGACTCCACAGAACTCAAACCCCATTCATATCTATCATAAGGAATTGTGGAAAGCCCATTACAAAAATCATCTTTATAGAATCTATCATGGTTTCATCCTCCCCGTGTATTATGCCATATTCAATACACCCACTCCTAGGTTGTCCAAGGAAGCCTGTGTCAATCTAACTTCAATCGGTAGTTGGTTTGGTGAAGAAAAGTTCACCTACATTAGACTTTTTGGCAGCACTACTAACCCACATGTCCTTCCCTTATACATTTGTGATAAGTTACTTGCCAGAGAAATAGCATATCAAATAACAGTAGAAAGGATGTCAAGGAACCTAAAGTAATCTAAAAAGCGCATGTGGCCTTCATTCCCCCTCCGATGTGGTGTTTTCATGCTGCATGACATTAAACATGCAGAGAAGGAAGTTGAGAAAATAAAAATGTTAAAGTTAGCGGTCATCCCAAAAAGGTAGTATGACCCTAACTCTGTTGCCTATAATGTCACTTCTCATGCCAAAATTGCCAAGTTTGAACATGAGAAGGATAATTGTGATGATTTGTTTGCTTCAGCCGAGTTATTTTCTCAAGTGAAACAACTGGAAATAATCAAATTGGGAGTAGAGGGACTAGAGGAATTTTACAAGTTCAGGACACAGAGATTGCAAATAGTGCCTCTGGACTTGTTAAATACTACCTCTATGGTGCAACTAGAAGGCCACTGTGAAGAGAAAATTATTGAAAAGAATCCTAAAAAGGAAAAGACCCTAGAAAGGGAGCAAATACATGAGGGAACTAGTGAGCCCCTTGATACGAATATCAATATTGATCCTACTCTAATCAAGGAATGGGATTAGTTCAACTTAACCATCTATAACCCGAATAAATCCCAAGAGCTCACTACACCGAAATTGCCAACAGTACAAAATCCAGAAGTGATTAATGTCCTTATTGAAGGAACAAGAGGCCTACCCAGAATTTAGCAGGACATAGCGATCATTCTTCAGAATCCTACAAAGGAGATTGTACAATGAACTGAAGAAATACCACCTCTCGATGTCTTCTACAGTCCGAAGCATAGGGCCGTAGTTAAAAGACAGAGGAAGAAGAGGAAAATTGATCAAAGTATTCTTTTAACTCCTCAGGCAGAAATGATGAATGTGGTACGAAAAGTAGAATTCAATCCCTCTAAGGATTTAACAAAGCTATCCCATTATGCAGGAGATTACACAACTGCGATAATGGATAAAGCCTCACAGGTCAGCCATCTGATGAGGGAAAAGGATCAGAGGATTACTCGACTTGAGGTGCAATCGACATAGTGACAACAAAAGATTAATCAACTTGAACAATAGTTAATAGAGCATAGGTAACAAAATGAGCGATTAAGAGAATAGTTGAAATTGGAAAAACAAATTATTGATTGTCAGACTCTCCATAAACAATAGGAGTTGTCTTAGGAATTAAGCATGCTTCAGATGATAAGTGAGCAAGAGAAGAAGGCAAAGGAAGATCAAATTGCATAAAAGCAAGAACAGATAGAAATGTACAAGGGTTATCCACAGGTAAGTGATTTCAAAATAGAAGCCTTGGAAATAACCAAAGCCTTGTCCTGATAGTTGGATATTCTTTGCCACAACATATCATTGGCCAACCCTTTATGCAATATCTCTGCATCATTGATTGAGAATGCAATAGATGCCAGACTTGAATTGGAAAAGACAGATGAACGATTAACCAATTTTCTGTCTTGGCAAGATTCCAAAGAAGGAATGGCTACCAACTTACCATAAATACAAGAATTGCACAAGGAAATCCTATTTTCTGAATGGGAGTCCCAGATAATGAAAGCCAAAAGAGCAACTTCTAGATACAGAGCCGCAACGAACGGTTTGATTGAATCAGTGAATAACAGTTTACATATGTCCAATTTGGTCACTAATTTCTCTCCAGGTAAACTCCCAAAAGCAAAGGAACTGGAACAACATTGGAAACAGGAGCTAGAGAATAGAGAAAAACAGATTGGAGAAGTCCAAAACTTGACATGGGAAACATTTTGGTTTCTTCTAGTCAAGCCACATAGTTAGCAGATGGCCATGAAATGTCTTTCAGATGCAATCAACTGCATGATTTCCAAACTCTATGATGCCACCTATACAACCCAACTACACTCCAGGATGAGTCAGCCTCCAAAAATAAAACCAATGCTCATAATCTGCTAGCTGCAATCATAGGAAAGGAAGTCGATACAATGAATTCGTTCAACCGCTACTGCACTGCTATTTTGATAATGAATCTTAGATTTTCATGTCTACAGCTAGAACAACACATAGTGATTTTTATTGATAGTTAGTTTTTATTTTTAGTATTCAAGGCCCTTTCATGTATTTATAAAGGGTCCTCAATTTGTATTAAAACTTGACTTGGGAGTTGCACTTCTATACTTATAATATTTTTTATCAAAAGCTGGACCAAAGTTATACATTTTTGTGAAAGAGGCTTTTACAAGATTTGCACTTCTGTATCTCTTGAAGGTGTTCTCAAATAGGAAAGCAAAATTTGAGTGTTGTTTACATCGGGAGAATTCAAATGCATACGGTACTATTATCTCTGTTTTTGTCTTATTACTCTACGTGAATGAGCATTTCCTAAAACTTGCTATTATTGATATATGTATGTTTTCAAACAATTTTTTAGCATATCATTTCTGAAGGTTTTAGAATTGTTATCATTTGGATATATATGTTAGTGATATATATTGTGGTGAATGCGATAAGTTTTTTATAATTACTTTGTTGAACTTCTTAAACAAAGTAATCATTATATGAATGCATATTTCTATTTTACGAATAAGCCATCTTTATGATTATTTGTTTCATAGAAGTAATAAAAAATCGTATTGTTAACAAGATACCCAAGTTATATTATTTATATTTGTATATATTTGAATTGTGGGATAAAACACTTATCACCTTCATTAGACATTACAAACCAATAATCCATCAACTCATACATCACTGGGAAACTAGTCCCATTATATCTAGTTAAAGCCACCACACCAAACATAAAAGGAGTTGCATTTAGGTCTAGACCGGGTGGTTTTTCCTGATGTTGATGCAACGATTTTAGAGGCATCAACATTTTTGGTGCTAGAAGGAGGGCATGAATTATGAATGGTGAGAAAGTCCAAATCCATAGCCCATTCTAAGAGTAAATCTCCCTCACCATCTCCTCCAATTTCTCCCTCGCAATCTAAATCTATAATTTCCAAGTGAGAAGTTGAAAAGAAAACAACCACTTCTGAAAATTTCAACATATTAAACAAATCCGCTCTTGAACCCCCTAAAGTTCAGTCTTTAATTCATAAAATTCAAGGGTTTTCAATATCTCAGGATCAGTCTGATTTATCCCAAGGAAGTGTGAATTCGCAATACATTCCTTCTCAGCCTCTTACAATATTACAGAGTTACAAACTTGGTATTGAACCAACAAAATTTCCTCTGCCTAGTCGGAAAGAGCTAGGAAGACACCTTTAGATTCTAGCAGTGAGACTCTTTCATCATCATCATCCATTTCATCCAATCCATTGCAAAGTCAACCATCCACTCCTCAACTTCATATCATAGTTTAAAAGGGTACATGTCCTCTGACATCTCCTACCCAATCACTTGCGTCTACACCCTCAACTTCTTTTGTCATTAATGCGACAATGGCACATAATCGACCACAACTGAGGCCATGGACAAATCCAGGGGTAGTTACAATGCCGAAACCCTTGAGTCAATTACTGGCCCACCCTGAAAAGTGGTTACCAAAGTTTAATCCAGATATCGACATACTAGCAGAAGAACGCATAAACAACTTTATTTTGTCAATAAACCTAAATGGGGTGACAGAAGAGGATGTTGTTGTGAGGCTTTTCCCATACACCTTACAAGGAGCAGCTGGATCATGGTATTTTTCATTACCACCAGGATCTATTAATAGTTGGAATGCATTCTAAGAGCAGTTTTTGACTAAGTTCGAAGATGATAGGTCCATAACGACATTAATCAATGATCTCTCCAATCTTAAAACTGAACCAAAAGAACCTATTAAAGATTTCAACTCACGATTTAATAATCTCTTAAATAAAATTCATGCTACGTCTAAACCTAGTGAAGAGGTCTGAAGCAAATGGTATGTTTCTACTTTACCTTTGAATATATCCATCTTTGTTTATAAAGCTGCAAAGCCCACCTTAGCAGAGAATATGAAAGAAGCAATTGTCATTGAGAAACGTATTATTGCTTTAGAAAAAAAAAACTGCTCTTGAGGAGAGAAAGTCCAAAAAGTTACTTTTAAAGATGATTCAAAGAAGAAAGCAGCTAAATATCCATATGATATGGAAGGTTTGCAAAATGTTTTGAAGACTATGTCTAATGAAATGGTAGAGATAAGGAAACAGGTAGCTGAAACCTCCACTAAAAAGCCATTTAGGAACTTCAAAAGAGTTGAATCAAAACCACCTAATTCCATATCTAATGAAGAATCAGATCCAGATAATGATGAGGATGAAGACACAGTCTTGTCATCTGAGGAAAACGAAGAATATGAGATAGTTGAATGTCACAGTATGTGGAACTTCATTTTTCCTAATTCTGATACTGAAAACGAATAGGAAGCTCTCTTAGTAAATACTAGAAGTAAAATCATTGCAGAGCCTATTCAACCAACTCAAAAGAAGAAAAATGCAAGCCCTACTGCCAAAGATAAGGCTCCCATGAAGAAATATTCAGTGTTGCCAACTCAAAATCATCCATCATGTTCCAATCCACCCTCATCATCTAAGACATTGGTAGTCTCTGACTCTATGGATTACAACATTATTGAAGACATGAAGAAGACTACAACAAATATCTCTTTGTTTGAGCTTAGCAAGCTCAAACATCAACATAAATTGTTGCTCAAAGAGTTAAATTCAATACCTTCTTCTCCTCTTCGAAATGTTGTATTATCCAAGGTGGCTAAAAGGATAAGTAAGCCACCATCAGATAAAGTAGAAGCTACTGTTGTTGTTTTGATTGGAGATAGATCTAATTCTCATACTCCTCCTTTTCTCTTGACCTACAAAATCTACAATAGAAATATGCATAACTGCTTAATGGATTTAGAGGCTTCATCAAACATAATGCCAGCCTCAGTTTGCTCAAAATTGAACATTAAGCCCCAAAAATCTGTAGTACATATTGTTCAGTTAGATCGAACTAAAGTTTAAGTCTTAGGAGAAATCAATTCAATCACCATTAGGTTATCAGCTCATCCTAGAGTAGTCCATAGAATTTATATATTGATTGTTGACATTCCTGAGTTGTATGGGTTAATTTTAAGCAGGGATTGGTCTGAGAAACTCCATAGTTAAACTTCTACTAATTGGTCTCATATGTGGTGTTAGAGTCGATCTGGTCAGTCCTCCGTCAGAGATCAAAAATCTTTATGCATTTCATTTTTAGGTGTCTCGCTCCATTCACCCAGCTGCATTCTGCTAGGGGCATGCCATAATCTGACAGAGAAGTTCATGCTAGTCATTCCCCCTCATGTCTGGCTCCTTCTGGCTCAGGTCTTTTGTCAATAATCGCCAAAGTCCATGACAGTCAAGGGCTGGTCCTTTAAAGGACAAAATTCATTTTCCGATAGTTAGGTCTAGGGATTCATCAATTTGGTCTTCAAACAAAGCCATGTAGGCCAAAGTGAGGCCCTTACATAGTTATGATTCAGAGAGATTCATCGTCATGTGGATAGACTTCGACTGATTTTCAAAACTTTGTTTTGAAGGAAAGTCAAATAGTGTCATTTGTGATAACATTTTCAAAAAAGTTGTCAGTTGATTTCTTCAGAAGCAATCATGGTTTCCATGGCCAAATGTCCTATCATGCAATCCCTGCAAAGAGTGCTGAAAATTCCATCATTTGAGCTAAAATTTCAAAGGGAAAGTGAAAATCAGTGTGTTTTAAAGTCAGTGAAAAAGTGTCAAAAGATAACATTAGAAAAATGGGTTTTTGAGGAAGCAAAAATTTAACCCATCACTTCCAAGCCTTTATATACACGTTTTCATCAAAATCAAAGTCATTTTGCTAATCCAAGCCTTAGAGAAACATTGCAAGGGTTTGAGTGTGCATGGTGCGTGTTTGAGTGAGTTGGAGGAAGTTTCAAGGAGCGCGACACATATACACAGGGCCGCAGCGCACATAGAGGGCGCGGCGCACACAGAGCCGACCCTCAGTTCATTTTTCCAACAGGCGTGGTGCACACCCAGGGCACGATGCACTGGGTTTTGTGCACGATGCACACAGACCAAGGGCCGAAACAGTGCCAAATCACCTCAATTTTTTTGTGAAGCCCATCGAAGTGAAAGGTAGGTTCTATGACATGACTTGTTCATCAAAATTTATAAATGATATGGTGGTTTGTGGTGATGTTTGAATGCAACAAAACTCATAAAATCAACTACAAGAAAACACCAAAAACCATGATGGCTAGGGTTGCAAAAGTGTGGTGTTAGTGCCAAGGTTCCATTTCACCCATCATCTTTCCCTCACCTACCATTTTTTCCTATCCTCCTTTTCTCATTTTTCCTATTATCCCTACCCTAAAATACTACCAAACCCTATCCCCTATCCCTCCACTCTTTTGTCAACATAACACCCCAAACCCTACCTTGTCAAAACCCCAAACCCTACCTTATCAAAATACCCAAACCGCCTCCATATCCCTAAACAAACTTCTCCCTATAACCCATATTCCCATCATATTACTCCCTTCCTAATACTCCCTTTTTCATTGTTCCCCTTAGTGACAGATATCACAAGAGCACCCAGCTTCACACCATCATCAAAGAGCAGTGTAAGTACAGTTCAGACAGCATTCATGGCATCACAACACTCATCAGAGTATGAGATGGAGACACAAAGTGACTCATCCTCGGAAGAGCAGTCTCCTAGGAGAAATCACAAGAGTGGCAAACATGTCAGGGATGAGCCCACTACCCTCACTCAATTACAAGCATGCCCTCTTGCCATGTCAT
>APFE030509443.1:8096-20277 GCA_000404065.3 Pinus taeda | reverse complement strand
GATTTTCCTCAAGCTATGGAAGATATTACACCACTTAGCACATTCATATTCTTGAATAAAAGTGACATGGTTGGACATAAGGTGGACTAGGACTGCAATAGGGTGGATGTGGCTGACATGCTTTGGAGGACCTAGGGTCAATTTCAAATACATGAGTTAGATCTATATGACATGAGTGTACATTTCTTAGCCTTACTTTGGACCAACATCCTATAGGGTGTGTGCATAGGTCAACTAGGTTGGAATATAAAGGGTCATGACCCTTCACCTACCCTACCACCCACATAAAATCATATAAACTCACACAAACGGTGAGAAGAAAGGAAAGTAATGAAGTGAATGTTAGAGTATGATCCAAAACGAGTATTGAAGGAAAAAGAAGGCGAAACGAACTCACATGAGGATGAAGGATCCTTCCTATCCATGAGGAAGATAAAGGTTGGGTTGAGGGGATAATGTCTCTTAGTGTGAATTTTGGGTATTGTTGCATGGGAAGCATGAGTTTGAAGCATAACATGGCTGCAATTTTGGTTCTATGGCCTCACAAGATGTGATAGTTGGGTGGTAGGGATGCGAGTCATTCATTTAGGGTCTTTTTGGACCCATTTTGCATGCTGGTTGGAGAAGAAGGTTCAAAGTGGGTATTTGAATCATCCCAAGGGTCTTGCATGTGGTTCTTTAAGGATTAGGATTGGGTTGTGAACCTAAGGTGCCACCATAAGGTTGAATATTAGGGTGAATCATTGCATATTATTTTATCTCTAGGGAATTGGCTTGGGAAGTCATAACTAGGGATTAGATGTAACTCTTTGGTCCTTGATGTAACATTATTGCAGAAATATTTCGCTTGTATATTTGTATATTAGGATTGGTCATGGGCCCTTCCCCTCACAGATTTAGAGTACTTCTATATTATGCACATTTGTATTATGCATGCATATGGTGTATTGCAACATTTCATTGTAGCACAATAATATTGTATGTCACAACGATGCATATGTGCAATTGTACTTGTGAATAGTTACATTTCTTATTCCATGTTACATTAATAACTAAAAAAATACACACAAGTATAATTATAAAGGCGTTAGTTGGTTTCATGCACAAGGATTAGCAAAAAATGTTTTTATTATTATTTTATATTGTCGTTCTATATAGCCTAACAATAAAGTGGGGTTATAAATCCCTAAAATGTTAATTATGAATATGATTTTACCACATCTATAAAATTAGATTAAAAAAAAAAGTGTTAATGACAAAAATAACCTGAAACATAAGCAACATTATAATTCTCCCATGTACAATGAAAAATCTCTTATTATAAAATGGAAATATATCACTTGGGGAGAAAGATGCTTAAATGTGGATTGCAATATTCTCCTCCTTGTGAGGTTTTTTATTCCCTTTTTGCAGCTGTAATGATTCCTTCCTTGCAAGTTATGTTGATAGAAAAAAGGTATGATAAAACTCTAATGGAGAGCTCAAATAGCAATAAAGGAAAACTTTGACCATGAAATGGCCATGGTAAAGATGAGTGGAGAAAACCTCTTTATTTATAATAAAATGGTGCATAAGATTTGATATGGTCAAATAATAAAATGTTTGCTAGACCAAATCAAGATCTAAACGCTCTTGGTATTTTATTATTTTTATTGAGATGAAAAATGAAAATAAATGGTCAATAACCATTATTTAGATAACTAACTCAAAAAATAATGATTAATTGAGTTAACTAATAAAAAATGGTGAAATAATTAATGAAAAAATGGGTTTATTAAATTCCTTCAAGGTAAGACCATCAAGTGGGTTAGAAATAGTTATAAAATAATTATTTAATAAATTATTCCTATGCTAATGTTTAGAGGATTAAGGAATAATCAATAAATAAATTATTTTTTGAATTATTCCTATGGAAGGAAAAAATGTGTGTGAAAATATTTTTAATTATTTTCACTTTAACTGGTAAAAACATGAGAATAACATAAAATTATTGAATTTCTGGATTTATCTCATATAAGTAATTAAATTAAATGGAAATAACTTAAGAAAACTGGTTCTTAGGTTATTTCTAATGTAGATTTCAAAAGAGACAATAAAACTTGTAGGGAAAGCCATTGTTTTTTTTGTGTTAATCCTAGCTTATAGACATTACTAGAGTTTAATAATCGGTTATTCCTTTGTGTAACTATGCTTAAGTGAACATAGTTCATGGTATTTCTCATGCCATTTTCACTTTGTCATTCTAATAAAGAAATTACGTAAGTAAGTCTTTCAGTTCTTATTGCCAGCAAATCGCGTTTAGATTAATTTGTATGAATAATATTTCTATGGTTACTGGTAACCTTTTAATGGCAAAAAATACAAACCTTATTCTTAACGATTAGATAGCCTTGTCTGCTTTGATTTTTATTTGTTATGCATGTTGCCTTCTTGTTGTCACTTCTAGGTAATAGTTGTTATTAAAGTGTTATATGCCTGGGAACACTAGGCCTGTTCTCTCATTAATATATATACTTCGGAAATTCTATTCTTTTCGATTTGTAATTTTGATGTTTTGATTTTTGACTATGGGAGTTTAAGGATTTTATTCCAGAGTACTTGTTTTATTGTTTTTGTTTATATTAGTATTGTAATAGTATTTTGCTAGTATGAATTTGGAATTATGATTTTAGATAATTTACACATAGTTCATTGGGATCACAAACTATTTTCGGGCTGCCATTGAGTTGGTTGGGCTTAGAGACTAATTCCAACCTCGTCTCATATTAATTGGTCATTATTAAATTCAACATGTCTTTCATTTTTAAGGCACACTATTTATCATATCATACATACACAAAATTTCACACGAAAACCAAGATTTCTCTCTTGCACAGTACAAACATAATACACTTTTTTCATCAGATATTTTTTAAATAAAAATATTAATAACACTGTACGATTCAAAACACAGTAGTCAACAACAAGTCTAAGGTTTGTAGTTCTAATTTACCAGAATCATAGACTTGTAAATACTTATCTCTTCATTGTTGCTAGCCTATCACTAGTTATTGGGAAAATAATACTCCACCCAACCAATGAGATCAATCCTTACTGCCTCTCCCCACGAGCCAACCTCACATTCAGGCTGGCTTAGAATAGAAAATTGACCTAAGACTATCTAATCCTAACCAAACATAGTCTAGGATTTGTAGCCTCCACACTAAGATTTATTCAAGAATTCCATTGGCTAAACCAACTCCATAATTCTTTTCCACATTCACATTCCTTCCTTTTTCGGTAGCCTCAGGTTCTTCCCACCCAATTGGCTTCTCATTCTTTATCAAGAGGAGTTTTGGGCTGGTAACTACCTCACCTATAACTAAATCTAACCACTTGAATGCAAGCTCTTTGTTTTATTTTCCAATGTAACTTTTGTTAGGTTGCATAAAAAACTTATAAAATATAAGTAAATTCAACAACCATATCTACATAAGTTTGACCTTTACATGGTCCAAAAACTAAAAGTTTTTCTCTCTTTTGTTAGTAGTAAAAAAATATTTAGAATTTTTCCCAGGGGATATTAAATCTTCTCCCCCTTGAGAAAAACATTATCTCGGTGTTTTCCAAATCCTTAGAACATGCTTGGGTATTCTTCCTTAACAAATTTTTCATCCTCGCAGGTAGCCTCTTCTAGGCTAAAGTGCTTCCACTACACTTTCTAGGTGATAACTCCCTTCCAAAACATTATTTCTCTCTGATTGAGTATATGTATGGGTTCAACCAAGAAATCATCGTTTGATTTGACCCCTACAATCATAGTCATTAGGTTACTTGTTAGTTTCATCAACCAACAAATTTATAACATACAAATATACATTGCCCACTAATTGTGTTACATGTATATCCTACCAATTGATAACATGTATAGGACCATGTATATGTTTCTTTAACAATGAAACATGAAATATGTTATGCACACACATGTGGTTGGGAAAAGCTAGCTAATATGCCATAAGCCCAATTTGGGCCAAAAACCGAAAAGGACCACGAAACTGTGGAGCTAGTTTGGCACATCCTCCCCAATGTAAAATTATCTTCTTAGGTTTTAGTTGTACATACATGTGGTCCCCTACTTGAAATCCTTGGTAGCCTCAGTTTTTATCAAAATAATTTTTCTATCTGTCTTGGGCAACTTTCAAGTTCACCCTCACCTTTCTCAATGCTTCTTCCATTTATTTAAGTATATCAGGTCCTAACATCATTTTATCCTCTAGACCACTCCAATGAATAGGTGTTCTACATTTGCATTTATATAATACTTCGAATGGGCTCATTTTTAGGGAGGTGTGGTAACTATGATTGTAGGAAAATTCTACCAAGTAAATGTAGTCCTCCCACTTAGCCGGTTGCTACATCACATACATTCTCACCATATCCTCGAGCACTCGATTCACCCATTAAGTCTACCCATCTGTTTGAGGGTAGTATGCAACACTAAAATATATATGAGTACCTAATCCATCAAACAAATCTTTCCAAAATGCAAATGTAAATTTGATATCTCTATTAGAAATGACCACTTTTGGTATCCCATGCAACTTGAAAATTTCTTTCATAAATATGTTATCAATTGAACTACTTTATAATTAGATTGCATTGGAATAAAATGGGAAGATTTATTCAATTGATCAACTAATACCATTATATAATCATTATGTTTCTTGGACTTAGGTAGACCAATAATTAAATCAAGCATGATAATCTCCCATTTCCATTTAGGGATAGGTAATGGGTGGAGCAATTCGACTGGGTGCTGGTGTTCCATATTTACCTGTTGGCATTCTAAACACTTCGTTAAATATTCAACCACCTCTTTCTTCATGCCCGAACAAAAATAATCCTTCCTTAAAACAATAATCAACTTTTGATAGATGGGGTGAGAAACATAAGGGCTTCTATGGTATTCATTTAAAATTATTTTCTTGATGCTCATATGATTGGGGACATACATTCTGTTCCTAAAAACCAACATATTCTCTTCACTTACCTCATATCCAAATTGTCTTTCTCTTCTATCTATTTTTCTTTCTTGCTGCCACAATAATTTGTATTGAGGATCTTTTTGAGGAACATCCTTACTTTGCTCTTTAAAGGCAATTTTCCCTTCACTAAATGAAATTTCATAAACAAAATTTTATTTCTTGCTCTAGGCCTTTGCTACTCGATTCTCTTTACCTTTCAAATGTTTACTTTCAAATTCAAACTCTCTCAGAAAAAAAATCCAATGTGCTTGTCGAGCATTCAACGCAGGACGATTAAAATAATTAGTTAAAATATTGTTATTTTTATCAATTTGAATATTTTTTGAATAAAATAATGTTTCCACATTTTAAAAGCATGAATTACTGTTGTTAAGTCAAAATTGTAAGATAGGTATTTCGTTTTTTGTTCCTTCAATTTTCGATACTCATAGGATACAAATCTGCTTTGTTGCATCAACACTCCCTCTATGCCCTCCTTATAGGTATATGTGCAGATAATAAACTCCTTATCTGGGTCAACAATTCTCAAAATGGCGGTAGTGGTAAGTAAGTATTTTAACTGATAAAAACTATTTTGACACTCAATTGTCCATTTAAAAGTCCTTCCCTTCTTTTGAAAGGAGGTAATGGGATAAGACAACTTTGAGAATCCTTCAATAAACAACATATAATATCCATCTAGCCCTATAAAAGATCTTATATCAACTACATTTTTAGGCACAGACCATTCCAATATAGTTTTTATCTTCTCTAGGCGTATAACTATTCGATATTTAGCAATAAAATGTCCTAAGTATTGAATTCGTTCTTTGCAAAATTCACATTTATTGTATTTTTCATATAGTTGACACTCCCTCAAGGTTTGAAAAATAATTTGCAGAAGCTTTTTATGCTCCTCCATATTTCTTGTATAGACAACAATTCCATCTATAAAGATCAACACAAATTTATCCAAGTATTGATGGAATATGTTGTTCATGAGACACATAAATGTTGTTGGGGCATTAGTTAGTCCAAAGGGAAAAAATAAAAATTCATAGTGCCCATAACAAGCTCTAAAAGATATTTTGTATATATATCCTCCTTAATTCTTATTTGATGGTATCCATATCAAAGGTAAATTTTAGAAAATATAGTAGTCCCCTTTACCTGATCGAATAAATTATCAATGCAGGGTAAGGGCTATTTGTTTTTAACAGTTATCTTATTTAATTGTTTGTATTCAATGCACAATCGCAAGGTGTCATCCTTCTTCCTGACGAAGAGTACTAGAGCTCCCCAAGAAGACATGCTTGGGCAGATGCATTTCTTATCCAATAACTCATGTAAGTCAATTTTGAGTTCAATCAACTCTATGACACTCATGCGATAAGGTGCTATAGATACTGGAGCAGCTCTTGGAATAAGTTCAATAGTAAAATTTATTTTCCTTTTAGGAGGCAGCCTAGGAATGTCTTTAGGAAAAACATCAATAAATTATTGCACAATAGGCAAGTTTCCTAAGGTGGTAGTCTTTTCTTCAGAATTTGTATACTTCACTTGCACTACATAAATTTGACACCCTTTCTAATGCACTTCACCAACTATGAAGTTGTAATCAGTCTTAGTTTTAGGGGTCTTTTCACTCCCTGAACCTCTTTTCTCATGCCTTCTTCATTCAAATAACTATTTATATTGTCCTTACAATTTATAAGAGATCAATGTTCTTCCAAATAGTCCATGCTAATTAGAATGTCATATGATCATAGGGGTAAAACTTTTATGTTTTCTATTTTTGGTTGGTCTGTCAGTACCACCAGACAATTGTCTACTTTAGCTATCACCCTTATTTTAGCCCCCGTGGCTAGCTTTACTAGCCATGGATTCTTAAATTTTACTATTTGTCAATGACATTTTCCTACTAACTTAGGCCAGCCCCTAGATCAATTAAAATAGACACATCATGGTTAAAGATTTTACCTTTGAACTCTACCATAGTTGGTTTATATTTTGCCTTGTGGTTTTCCAGGGCAACATTAATTCTAGGAAAACTCCTTGCTACATCCCCGACTATAGATGCTTCTTGAATTTGGACTACCTATTCTGTCCCTTTTTGGCAAAGTCAATTTTTGACATAATGTGTGCCCCCACATACCCAACACTAAAATGGGGATTTGGTTGCTAGTTCAAGTTCATATTTGTTAGGATGTTTAGTGGATTTTAATTCATTTTTCATCTTGGACTTTTGTTGGGTTCTTCCTAAAATCTTGTTTTGCTGATTTTTATAAGAGCCTTTAAAATTTGTGGATTTTACCCCTTCAACATTCTGCAAATGTTTCTGTGCTTTCTTTTTTGTCCATTTTTTGTTGTTTTCTCATTTCCAATTCATCTGTTGGTAGCATATTTGGGCCTTTCTAATAACCACTGAACTTTCATCTTTTCTTCCTGTATATAAGGAACATATCTCAATAGGGATGTAAACTTTGTTATAAACTCGACAATAAAAAGTTGCCCCAATTTAAGATTATGAAATTATTTTCTTTTTTATTGTAAAACCATTTAGTTAGATATTTGTCTTTAAACTGTTTCTGAAAATCTTCCCAAGTTACTTTTTGTTCATCATTTTTTTGTATTGTTTTCACTTCTTCCCACCATAAGGTGGATTTTCCTTGTAGCTGGTAGATTTCCAATTGAGATTTTAGGTTGTGGCCATATTTATAGATTTGGAAATACTTATTCATATTAATGAGCTATGCTTCAACAACCTCTTTTTTTTCACCATCAAATGCTGGGCTTTAATTTTCTTAAATTCTCCCTACATTTCAATTTTCTGTCTTTTAGGTCATTAATGACTAGAAACATTATTAGATCCCTCTTCATTATTTTCTTGGTCTCTTTTATATTCCGGGTTATCGTTTTTTTGTATGTGTGTCCCATCCCTATTTCTATAGTTTTGTCTCTATGAAAGGATCTTCATAATCCTCTCTCGCTCTTGCATCAACCTCTCATTATCAACTCTCAATCTTTCCATTTCACTAATTGTTGGATTGATTCAAATAATGTAGGGTTGATTCTTAGATATTCCTCTCCTAGTTGAACCCACATCCTTGGGTTTGAACAAATGGGACTGAACCAACTCCTATTGTTGCCCTTATTAGTTGTGTGGGTCTAGCTCTCCTCATTATGTTCCTCTCTTACTCTTTGCTAACAAAAATAAATTGTGTTATTCTTTTTTACTTGAAAAGGCCATAATGTTGAAACATGGCTTTGATACTACCTATAACATACCTCGGAAAAAAGTCAAATAAACAATACAAATTTATTTATTTATTTATATATTCATACAAACCACTAAGTATTAAAATTTCCCTAATTCCAAGTATAAGTCAATTCTTAATAATACTTGTCTTTTGGTGGATATATTTATGTTTTATATTGTAAATATTAATGTTGATATTTTATTTGATATCGATATGTTCCATGTAGTGGTTTCTTAATGGTTCAACTTTCCATCTTCATAACATATTCTCTAAGGTCCTCCTTTTGACCTTTCTCTAAACTGACTTCCCTAGGATCATAGCTGTGTGAATATAAAAGAGTTGATCAAACTTTTTGGAATTCCTCCTAGCCGCTAGCTAACAGAAATAATGGCTCAGGGTTGTGTGCCGTAGTATCTATGGCTCCGATGATCTAGGTTACAGTGAACGATAATATTTGATGAGGGGTCGTTACCCTCTAACCACCCTCCTGCCGCGATGCCTCAGAACACTCATTGTTGACTCCATCCAGTGGGTTGATGCTCTGCAACAAGGTCATGGATGATTACCATTCGTGATTGGATGCGTAGGTAATAAGTCTCGATTCCGATAATGTTTGGCCATATTACCTTTGGTTACTCCTCATTCACTGTTCTAGTTTTTTTTCGCATGCAATGGCTTTGGATCAGAGTTTGACAATGACCTGTCTCTAAATTCTTTCTTACCTGGTAACCAGGATGAGGGTTCAAGTGATGGTTATTCTTTTCCTTACAGGTCTGCTTTCTGACTGTGTCTTTTCATTTAACACATTTCTTAGGTTATTTATTAGTTTATATTGACAACTGCGTTATATAGTTTCTTTCCTACTGTAGAATACCATTGACTCAGGGCTAATTTACTCTTCCTACAATTTTTCTTAGGTTTTCAAGGAAATTATCCATCATCATTCCTTCTACAAGTAAGCGCTTCGCCTCACTTACGATTGAAGGTTCTTTTCCTTTATTTTTTAAAATCTTACGGTTGACTAATTTCTTTTCCTTTCTCTAGCAGGTAAGAGTTGAGGTTTTTCCTCTCTAGATTTGTCCTGACCTACGATTGAAGGTTCTTTTCCTTTACTTTTTAAAATCTTAGGGTTGGCTAATTTCTTTTCCTTTCTCTAGCAGGTAAGAGTTGAGGTTTTTCCTCTCTAGATTTGTAGGTCATGCAAGAGCTCCAAATTCCACTGCAATTAATTCTTGGCTCGATTTCTTACCATATTGGCCCACAAATCTCACATTTACTGAAGGTTAATCATGTGCTTGGTCAAAACGTACTCTCGGGTTTTCCAGTGAGCCGTTACAACTTAAGTAGTTCTGATATTAATTCCTACTTTTTCTCTTTTTCTAAGTCTATACATGTGTCTTCTTGTTGCAATAGTCAGGGTTTGAAATATACCCGAATTATTATTATTTTATTCTCTTTTGTTTTCTATCAGTGTTGCACAATCCCTACCTCA
The DNA here is from genome assembly GCA_000404065.3 of Pinus taeda. Classification (NCBI taxonomy): domain Eukaryota; kingdom Viridiplantae; phylum Streptophyta; class Pinopsida; order Pinales; family Pinaceae; genus Pinus; species Pinus taeda. Next base: position 10,522 of record APFE030509443.1, on the reverse strand, counting down.
TCATTGGTACTTGTTGCAATAGTCAGGGTTTGAAAAATGCAGTAGTCTATAACGCAATTTTTTGAAAGTCTTTCCGGCGGATTTTTCCGGTCAAAATCCGGCCGCAATTTATCGGAATCCCAAGTTTGATGGCTAGTTTCTGCACAATCAATGGCTCCCAGGGTTTTCCAGGGTGTTGAATCCAAATATGCAGTTAAAAAACCATTTTAACTGCTAAAAATCAAGATTTAAACTCATTTCTTCCGCCAGATTCCGTCAGCGGAATCTCCAAAAAGTCGCATTATAGACAACTCCTTGAAAAATACTCGAATTATTATTATTTTATTCTCTTTTGTTTTCTATTAGTGTTTCACAATCCCTACCTCATCATTGGTCGTGATGGCACTTTTAGGGTTAATAGCAGGAAGAAGCCCTGGCTGATAAGAACTTGCCTGTTAGGTTATTGTATATGTATTATTTTGTTTCTGTTGAAAAGTGTAAACAGATGGACTCTTCTGTATTATCTTAAATAAATTATTTTTTTTTAAGGATGTGTTCATTGACACGTCTGTACTATTTTAAAGGAGACAATATAGCTTGTAGTGAAAGAAATAATTTTTGTTTCTTAATCTTAGGTTATAGACATTATAGTGGAGTCTAATAGTAAGTTATTCCTCTGTGCAACTACTATTAAGTCAACACGGTTCATGGTAGTTCTCCAACCATTTTCGCCTTCTCATTCTAAAGAAAGAAATTACATAAGTAAGTCTTTTAGTTCTTATTGTTAGAAAATAACGTTCAGATTCCTCTGTATATTATTGCTATGGTTACTCGTAACCTTTTAATGTCATAGAAATACAAACCTTCTTCCTAACAAATCTGAATTGAATGTTTTTTTGCTATACATGTTGCCTTCTTGTCACCATTTCTAGGTAATATTTGTTATTATAGTGTTATATGCACGGGAACACAAGGGTCATTCTCTCCTTAATCTATGTACTTCGTCCATTCTTTGCAATTTGTAATTTTCTGTTTTGATTTATGATTCTGGAAAGATAAGGAGTACTTATTTTTTTTGTTTTGTTTTGTTTATATTAGCACTGTACATGAGCGCTTAGAATTATTCTTTTAAATAATTCACATATAATTCATTGGCATTAGGGAGTATTTTTAGGCTGCCATTAAGTTGGTTGGGCTCAAAGACTAACCCCAGCCCCATCTCATATTAACCGGTAATTATTAAATTCAATCTACTCTCATCTTTAAGCCATGCACAATAACACTTTTTTCATATTTTTTAAAAGAAAAATCTAAACAACATTATACGATCCAGAACACAATAGTCAACATCAAATCTAAAGTTTGATGTTCTAATTTAATAGAACCATAAACTTCTTGGTGTTTATCTGTTGGCTATTGTTATCCTATCAGGGAAAATAATACTCCACTCAACCAATGAGATCAATCTTTATTGCATCTCTCGTCAGGGAAAATAATACTCCACTCAACCAATGAGATCAATCTTTATTGCATCTCTCGTCACATTACATTGACCCAAGACTATATGATCCTAACTAAACGTATTCTAATATTTGTAGCCTTCACACCATAGTTTAGTCCAAAATTCCACTAGCTAAACCAACGATTATTTCTTCCACATTTATAGTCCTTCTTTTTTGTTCTTCCCACCCTATTGGCTTCTCTTTCTTTCTAAAAAGAGTTTTGGACTAATAATCACTTGCTCTGTAACTAAATCTAACCACGTGAATGTGAGCTTTCTTTGTATTATTTCCCAATATAACTTTTGTTAGGCTGAATACAACAATTATGAAATATAAGTAAATTCAACCACTGTATCTAAATAAGTTTGACCTTTACATGGCCCACAAATTGTAAATTTTATTTTATATATAATAGGTATGTTGCATAAAGTTATCTATTAATATTATAATATAATGAGAAAAATAAATAAGAACATTTATAAAATGATGTATACACTATTTTAATAATATAGACTGAGAAAATAAAATAAGACCCTTTATAAAATGATGTATAAATATGTTTAATTATTTTTATTTTGGATTAATTTATATATTTATAAAATTGATGTATAATATTTTAATTTATTTTATTTCGGATTAATTTAAATATTTATTAAAAATTGATATTAAAATGTTTTTTATTTAAACAATATTACTTTATAAATTTATAAATTTATATATAATATGTGAGGATTGTTTTAAATTTTTAATTATTTTAAAAATAAATATTAGAATATTTGATTTAAAAATGATATTCTTTTATAAATTTAGGTAGAGAAATATTTGATAAAAAATGATATTGAAATATATTTTTTTGTTTTTTGTTTTTTAAGATATATGAGTCTTGACATGACTAGCACAATTATCTTGTGACTTGAGTAGTTTGAGGCATTTAAGCAATCAAAA
>APFE030509429.1:84921-101516 GCA_000404065.3 Pinus taeda | reverse complement strand
GGCACTTTTGGCTCTGCACGATAACTACTGGTTGACTGTATATTTGTCTGTTTATCTTTTTGATGTTAACACTGTTTTCGATTTGGCTAATCATTGGTTTCATTCCATGACAGGTCCTTTCTTCAAACCTTGTGCCTTGTCCCTAATGTGCAGGTAAGGAATGGTTCCTTGCTATCATACTTCCGCCTTTTTCCTTCAGTTTCTAACCACCTCTGCCACGGTCTTTCAGGGTTTTATGGTTGTTATGGTATTCGTCTCGGCTCCCAGGTTTTCTGGTAAGATTCCTGTCCCTCCTGGTTTTGCTTCCAGTTTTAAGCGCTCATATATGTATTCCTACAGGTCTCTAACCCGTCTTTGGTTTGGTTGCAGGTGAGTCCAGGCGACTGACCCGTGCTCGCGGTGTTCCTAATCAACTTCTCTTCGCGGCTCTCTCTGGGTAGCATCTTCACATATATGACTGTAGTTGTTGTAGGTTATTTCTGGTTCTTAGGATGGTTTGCCTGTGCTATGGAACGATAGAGTTCTCTGTTGTCTATATAGTGGTTTCTCTTTGGCGTTGCCTCGGCCTTACTCCTGTATATGATTGTCGAACTCCTCTTGACTCAAACCCTCGTTGGGTTTTTACGGGCTTTTAAGCCGTCGCACTATGTAGCGTTATTTGGTGATGTTCTGAACGGTTCAGGGTTTCGAACCCTCTTCCTGTCACTTTCTGTTTACTCAGCTATGAAAAACCCTAGGGTTTATCCAAACCCTTGCCTGTTGATTTCGATTATAATTATGCTGTAATTGTTTTGGCTTCTGGCTATATATATATGTTGTTCGAAATGTTGTTCCCTTGATGGCTATGCCAATTTCTGAAGCGCTGTTCTATTGTATCATTCTCTGCTCGAATGTCGAGTTTATGATCCTAGTTTCTGTTCTTAATTTCTGGTACTGTTTTGTTATAATGCGCTGGTCTATTTGATATTCTGAACAGTATATGAGGGTTTGTATAATCGTATGGAATGATACAATATTTTGTTAGCTTGCTACGACACTTTATTTTGTTTTTAATAAATCAGGGGTTCTTATGACATACCTGTATTTCTCCTTTTCGTAAGCACAGACTTTTGTCCTCTGGTTATGGGAATGTCTTTGGCTCTTAGCGTCCGCTACTCTTATGCATTCGTCTGGATGTTGGCTTGTGTGTGCAACTTGGTATGCGCTCCGTTGGATAGTGCTGTGACTGTCACGTCCACTCCACTTATAGATTGTATCTGTCTGTTAGTTCAAACACAATTTGATTGTACAGGAATTTATATTATGATGCAAGAATTTGTCTATCACAGTGATGATTAAGGAAACGAATAAACGATAATTATCTGTTTTTGGAAATGACTGTAACTTCTGTTCTTTTTTTTCATGAGAGAGGAACCTTTTACAATCATACCCCTGCTATCTTTAAACTCAAAGAACCTAACTGTTCTTTCTCAGTGGAACTGTCCCAACAGATTTGGGCAAATGTTTTATCTAACTGTCTATAACTAATACAATGCTTTTAAAGAAAATTAATTAACTAACAGTTATGTTTCTGTTTCTAATTCCCAAATAAGACAGAATCAGCGCATGAACTAATTTAACCGAATCCTATCAGCATACTGAAAAAAAAGTAAATAAAACAAGTAAATGAAATAAAATAACCGACAAGGTTTTGACACCTGTCCAGTTATACGTAGTGACTGTGTGTTTTGTTTCTCTCTGAGACTACTAGGCTCATTCTGCCTCCTCAGAGGTGGATGCTCTTGCATCATCTACCTATATCTAGTTGCTCAAACCAGACCACTCAATAGGGGATAGGGGATAGTGGGGTTGCCATTAGTGGGGGCTGGGTGGTGAAGGGAGAGGCACTAGCTAAGGGAGGGGGTACGGATTTCAGCAGCTGCAGTAGATCCCTTAGAAAACCCTGGGTAACTAGGCACCTGCATGGGATTAAGGTCATAGCTAGGGACCCTCTACCTCATTCTAGATAGAGGGGTAAGCAAAACCATGGCCGAGGGTGCCGATATAAATGCAAGTGGAGAGCTAGGTCAGGAGTGGCCTTAGGGCTTACTCAGGGCTTACAACTTGCAATTGAACCATAGCCACGGGAAGGGGTACTATGAGGAGCCAATGGAGAGGAGTCAGAAAAACCAATTCCCTTGGCTACTTGAGGGCTCTAGGCTATCGTAACTTTCAAGTGGTGAATCATGGAAGAGAGGAACTATATGAATACCAAAGATGGGATAACTAGCACTCATTGCCTGACCTAACTCAAATTATGGCTAGAGGAGCCGGTACGGAGAGGCCCCTTATGGTGTAGTAAGGAGAGGCCAGCCTATAGCCCAACACTTATTAATCTTGAATGGGACCTAAGCCTATAGCCTCATAGCAGAGGCAAGCAACACTGACATGACAAGGATGTGGGAATTAGGAAGCTCTGGAGCTGAGATAAAGCACCAAAGTGAACCATAGGAAGAGATCAACAATTAGAGGATGATGGTCAGAGATACAAGGAATACCCTAGTAGAATTACTCAGTTTAAAAAAACCCTTTACTTTTATTTCTTAATGAAGAGTCTTCTTGGAAAGTGATGGAACAAATCTCTCATGGCTGTAACAATGCAAGGCTTGCCAAGTTATAAAAAAGACATGGAAAAAATCCTCTTTCAATTGCACAAACAATACATCAGGATGGACCTAAGCCACAACCACATCCCTTGCATCCATGGAATGCCATGAAACTGATGAAGATCCTTCTAGTGTAGCCTATGTCTCCCATGATGTCTGCCATGAGTAGAAAAAGCTAAAAGACTAGATTCATCAAGCTTAGTTTTTTGTTTATGCAATTAGCTTTTAAGTTTAGTGTTGCATATGCTAGTTTTTACAGTTATGTAGACTCAAGAAATTTTGTTTTGGATGGCATATAGCCCTGATAGATGGCCAACATACTTGGTTTCCCCTACCCACCAAGTCAATGTGTCTAGTGTAAATTTTCCTAATATATAATAGAAAATGGATGGATTTTCCAAGCATAACCAAAAAGAAAATATTAGGTTTGATGAGTTGAAATATTAGTAAGGTAGGTAAATTATAATAAATATTTGAAATTATTATTTAATTTACTTGTATAAAGGAAATTCTAAGACATGGTGCTTTTCATTTTTAGCTCTCTCGGTTTCCCAAAGATGATAAATTATTTTGGAACATCGAGTTATGGAAATTGTTTAAGGGTTTGTCTTATTATAAAGATTATGAGAGTTTGTTCCTATTTTAGCCATGTTAAAGTAGAATTATACTTTGGATCTTATTGATTAAGGTTAATCACATTTTTATAACATATTAATTTTACTTTATCTTGTAATTCATTATTACACCACAATAATGGAGTCACAAAAAAGTAATATGACTAATTAATAAGTGATATTACAATAATAAATATTATATTCGAGGTGAGTATTCTACTCCAATGGCTTAGTTTGCTCCTACTTCTCAATCAAGTAGTGTATTTAAACTAGAAATTTGAGAGACATGTGAATTGAAATTTTGTATTTTTTAATTCTCAATCCAAATGTCTAGAAAAGAAATTAAATGGTTGAAAAAGAGTACACAATAATGATATATGCATCTATTATAATTACTAAAAAGTAGATATTGAATTCATATAAAATGGCTTTACAAAAAAAATCTTAACGAGAAATGAGAAGTAAGAAGTAAAAATTCAAATTGGTAGCAAAATGAGTTACATAATTGTTAGGGTTATATTATATAGAGATCTTTGCACAAGTTCCAAAGTTCAATGTTAATACAATTAGAACTTCCTTAATAACCATATTAGCTCAAATGAGGTGAATTTTTTTTGGCATTTATCAAATGGATATCAATTTGGCCTCCTTAGCCTTTATTTTTGAAGAAGTAAATATAGAAAGGCCACTAGGATATGTGATAAAATGGCATGAAGAGAAATGATAGAAAATGTTCTATATAACCTTAAACAACTTCCTAAAGTTTAATATAGTAGGATTGACTCTTAGTAGTAATAGTCTCATCATAAGCAATAGTGAGTCCACCTTATACATATATGGCTACACTTTATACATATATGTTAAAAAGGAAGGTCAAATCTTGAATATTTAGTTGGAACTCATAAAATCAAATCAAATATAAAAATGTTTGTGTTTCAATCAAAATATGTCATGGATGTGTTGAAAGAACTAAAAATCATTAATTGCAAGCTACCACCAACTCAAATTGCAACAAGTAAAAATATCAACAAGGAGGACATGGTATCTAATATAGATATAAATCAGTTTATGAGATTTATTAGAAGGGGAGCCTTGACGTTAGTAGAGTCTCCAAAACCCTTAGAAAAAAATTTCCCAAGTAATTTTGAGATATATTACTAGAAAAACAATATACTGTATATTATATTAGAACATTAATAGTGACTTTCTTGAAAGTAGCATTGATTATAAAAAAAAATCACTTCAGGACACCTTTTCCATTTTAGTTTAGGTATGATTTCATGGTAATCCAATCAACAACACATTGTAACAATGTCCTTAATATAAGATGATTATGTAGAAACAAGAAGCAATTTGGTTACATAGAGTAATGGGTTAGAAAAAAAAACCTATTCTAATGTATTGTGACAGCAATTTAAAAATATCTATACCTATTTTTAATTAAAAAAAGATATATAGATATATTTAATTAAATAACTTGTAAACAATGAACAAATTTATTTAAAATCTTGTAAAGAAAATAGTAATTAACTAACATATTTATAAAATCAGTTTTATAAACCAAATATAATATGAAGACATTATTATGAGGAGTTTTAAGTAATAGAATCATTATAAATTTAAAAAAATTATAAAAAAAATAGAATTATTTTTAGGAAACAAAAATTATTTAAAAAAAAAAACTTTTGAAGTGTACTTCATATTGCATTCAATTTTGTAAGTTGTAGCTAAATGTGACAGCCTTATACAAGTATTTATCTGTTGTAATACTTTGTGTTTTCCTTCTCTATCTGCCAAATTTTGACTTCAACATAATTAAAATTAGAAAAACAATTCGTATCCGAAGAAATTCACAATATTGGTAGAAATGAATTCGCAGTGAATCTATACAAACACGGATAGACATGAGTTTTATACATGTGTATATAAAATGAAACGATAAAGAGATTTGAATTTTGGTTTAGAATTTAGGGGTTTTGTATTTTCTTCAAGGTAGTTATATGTAAAAGGCGTATGAAAGAAATCGCATATAAAGAATATAATTTCCACTAGAATACGCTTTTCATCAACGAAAAAAATCCCAGATCCTTAATTATTTAAAACCTAGATATCCATATATTACAGAGCCAAGAGAGGCCTTAAACATCAAACCAGTAGCGGTGTTTTAATTCAACTTTATGTGTCTCTACAAGATGTGAATATAAAATTTCGAATATACTCCACATCATTTTGAAGAACAGCGAAGCATATAGATGTTAAGTTCTTAGCGAATACCTAAAGGCGTAGAAATCTTGTTGTAAACAAAATATATACCAGTATCATGTACGTCTGTATTTACGGCCTATCCAAATTTATGTTAGGGTTTTTTTCATTTTGTTTCTTATTTTTATTTATCAGATAAAATGAAAAGTCATTGAGCTAGTCATGGAGCCAAGTGTATGGTATTTAATATTTATCGAATCAATGCTAATTTTATAGTACATGTATTTAATATTTACTAAATCAATATTAACTCAATGTATTTAATTGCATTCACTAAGTTAGTGAATTGATAGTAGCAATTTTAATAATTGCCTTCAATGAAGTTTAAAACTAACAACCTTTTAAAGTTGGGGCAGATGAGCAGTTCTTCCACATTTAATATTAGTAATTGTATTTAGAGGGAAAAGCACAGAAATTATGTGGCAGATGAGCAGTTCTTCCACATTTAATATTAGTAATTGTATCTAGAGGGAAAATGAAAGAAATTAAGAGGAAGAGGATTGTGAAAAGCAATAATGAAGCCAAATATATGGACAATGAAATGCCATTATTTTTGAGTTTCTAGATATTTTCTAGATAATGTAGTAAAAGGTTAAATCTTTTATAAAAATTATATTAAAATAAATGTGACAGAACAATTGAAATCTAGTTTTTAATAGAATATTTATCTTGACTTTACTCTCTCATTGTGAATTTATGAAATGAGCTTTTCATATTTAAAAATTGTTTAATTTTTTGTAATGAACTGGCAACCTGTAAAATCATCAGTGCTACTCATAATGTCCTCTTTAAAGAGGATGCTTCATTTTTGTTCAATTTACAATAAGTTTATGTTTATTAATTTCTGATTAGGTTGAGGAGTTGTGCATTGAACTTAAACATGTTACTGAGTTTTATTTTTTTTTATGTCTTCTTCTTAATAGATATTGTGGCTGATGCAAGCATGGCAATAGAATTGGATCCTTTGCCATTTACAATAAGTTTATGTTTATTAATTTCTGAGTAGGTTGAGGATTTGTGTATTGAACTTAAACATGTCACTGAGCTTTTATTTATTTTATGTCCTTTTCTTAATAAATATGTTGCTGATGCAAACATGGAGATAGAATTGGATCCTTCTATTATGGGAAAGGCATACCTGCCTATGCTGGAAACATTTTGTTCTATATTCACATTGTGACATTTTTATCTTTCAGGTTTTAGTGATGTTCATATTTGAAATAAAGGTTCATACAAATTTGTCATCCACACTTGGCCTTTATCTTCAAATCTCATTCTAATATAGCTTATCTTTTACCTTACAGTTTTTCGTGCTTTTCTCAAGAGGAATATCAAACAGGTATGGTTGTATTTAATGTAGGATCTGTTCTTGATGCCAACAACCGAAAGTTTAAGACATGGATTGGTACATGTGATGCACTGCTAGTTGGTAAATCGGCTCTAAGATAACGAACTGATCATTAAAAGAGAGACTCTTTCTTAGTTGTATAAGAGTAATAATATTTGATTACTCTTTGTTCTTGAGCATTCAATCTCCAAAGAATTGTAATTATTGGTTCCAGTAAAACAAACTTTAAAATCTTTAAAGGATATTTTAACATATTTTGTGTTCGCAGGAAATTTCAGAAAGGAAAAAAAATGATCTTGAATGAATAAATTACCTCCAGTTTTGTGTCATTATGCACCTTCTCTGCACCCTTTATGGTTTGACAAAATTGTTCTGCCTATGTGATACTTGAACAAACTGGGAAAAAGCTATCTGAAATCCTGCAAAATTTTGTCTAGGGCACCTGAAGAAAAGCATCCATCTCGACAGCCTTCTTCCAGCCCGAGAATGGTGAGTGTTTCTTTGCTGCGTTTCTGGGTATTTCTGGTTTGTCTTTTTTCTGAAGTTATCCACTTGTAATCCTAAATAGCCTTCCTCTCCAGTATTCATGAATATCTTCATCTGAAGTTATCCAATTGTAATCTTAAAAAACAATATAAAGAGCTCTTCTATGGTTAATAATATTGTGTAAATTTATTTTAATTTTATTTGTAATATTGTATTTAAGTGTTTAATAAATTTTGTAATCCTAAATAGCCTTCCTCTCCAGTACTCATGAATATCTTCATCTGAAGTTATCCAATTGTAATCTTAAATAACAATATAAAGAGCTCTTCTATGGTTAATAATATTGTGTAAATTTATTTTAACTTTATTTGTAATATTGTATTTAAGTGTTTAATAAATTTTGTAATCTTAAATAGCCTTCCTCTCCAGTGTTCATGAATATCTTCATCTGAAGTTATCCAATTGTAATCTTAAATAACAATATAAAGAGCTCTTCTATGGTTAATAATATTGTGTAAATTTATTTTAACTTTATTTGTAATATTGTATTTAAGTGTTTAATAAATTTGAGTTAAAATGGAACTATGCTAATTCTATTAAAAAACTTCTTAGAACAAAGCAATGACATGTTCCTGAGATTCAATAGCAGTGACATACATGAGATTCAATAACATACATGAGGAATCAAAGATTAACTGATGTAAATTCTTGATTCTAGGAACAAATGGAATCCCTTAAAATTGCATACCTAAGGTCTCCCAAATGGGAATCTCATATGGAGGATTCAAAATGGAAGAAAGATCATTTCTCTGCTTAGTACTACTTCTAATAATTTAATATTCAATTTGAGACAAGGTTGTTTTTTCTTTAGCCATGTTTTATCCCATACTTCAATAGGATGTTGAATCACTTACATACTTTGTTCTACTCTATTTTCTAGTTAGGGATCTTGTGAATGGAGTGCCACCATTAAAGGAGTGGAACAATTAGAATTGTTTGTTAATTTGTTGATGTATTATTGTTTATGCACTTGTGATGAGAATAGTATTATGAAATATACTGCTTGTTTCTAAGTCTTCTTTATAGAATATTATTAAATAGATCAAAAGCATGCATATGAAAACATAAACAAAACTAACTAACAAAAATAAGAGAAGTTTCATTCTTAATCCATAATCTCAACTCTTATTGGAATCTCATATATCTACTTTACCTAATAATTTGTTGAATGATCACCTAATACATCTATAAATTTGTTGCCATAATTCTTATAACTAACACAAAATTTGAGTGTTGATTTGTGACAAATTACATAGCGTTATTTTAACCATTATCCTCATCATGTGATTCCAAGCATTAGAAATTCCCTTTATGTAGTGATTTGGTAAATATATCTGCAAGCTATTCATTTATTGTACAAAAATTTATTTCAAGTGATATTTGATATCAATGTGTTTGGTGAGATTATGAAACAGTGGAGTTTTAGTTATGGTTCTTGTTTTATATCTAACAATACTTTCTTCAACCAAATCCCTTCACATGTTGGTGTTGCTTCTGCAATATACTATGCTAGAAGAAATAAAATAGCTGGTTTCTTTTTTGAACACCATAATACATAATTGAGTGCTTTTTATATGATCAAAAATCTAGCCCATTCAATATCTATATAACCAACCAATCCAAAATTATTTGATGAACTATACCAAATTCCATAATTTCTTGTTCAATACAACACAGCTCAAAATTATTTTTGATGCTCCAAAATGAATATTACTTGGACTTTGCATGAATGTGGAAATAAAGCCTACCAAACTACTATAGGACTGAGCATCTACCTCTTCACTCCATCTTCTAAAGAAAAATTTTCATTTGTATTCATGGGTGTGCTCATGGTTTACAATTTCCCATTTTCAATATTTTAAGAATATTTGAAACATATTTTTCTTGTGAAATAAGAATTCCATCATTCATCTTTGTGAGTTATATGCCAAGAAAATAATGGAGCAAACCCAAATGAGTCATTTCAAATCCTCCTTGACTTATTCCACTAACAAATCACTTGAAGATGTGTATATCAAGTCATTTACATATAAGCACACAATTATTATATTATTACCATTTGACTAGATATATAATGTGTCTTCATTGTCTATTCTACTAAACCCCCTTTTCAAAAAATGAGTATCAATTATGTTGTACCATGCTCTTGGAGCTTGTTTAATCCCATTAAGAGCCTTTTTCAGTTTGTACACTTTGTGTCCATTTTCTGCTTCTTCATATCCTTGGGGGTGGTGAACATATACATCTTCTTTCAACTCACCATTTAGAAAGGGTTATTTAACATCAAATTGATAAACTAACAATTTATATTGTGTTGCCAATGCCAAAACAGTTCTGATTGTATGAAATCTTGCAAGAGGAGCATATGTTTCATTGTACTCAATACTTGGTTGTTGAGCATATCCCTTTGCTACTAACCTTTCATTGTGCCTTCGTATTGATCCATGAACTACATACTTGGTTTTATACAACCATTTCACCCCAATTACTTCTTTTTCACTAGGAGGATCCACAAGCTCTCATGTTTCATTCCTTTTAATTGCTACCATCTATTCATCCATTGCTTTGCACCAAACTAACTCTTTTATTGCATTTTCAAAACATCTTGGCTTTGCTTCAATCTCAAACATCAAATAAAAACTACTATAACCATAAATTTCATTTAAAGATTTTGTCTTTTTCAGAGTAGGACTTGGACTTGAAACATGACTTGAAGTAGCAGAAGATGATGGAATGGATGTGGCCTTTGAAGTATTCTGATTACTTGGTGGATTTGAATAAACATAGGATTCATATTCTTGTACAAAAATACTTGGAGTTTGTTGTTGCACATCATAATTCCACTGCCATTCTTCTTTCTCATCAAATAACACATCACCACTAATCATTAATTTTTTTAGTTTGTAGATTGTACAATCTATAACCTTTGGTTTCCTCACAATATCCAATAAAGATGCATTTCACATTTTTATCATCAAGCTTTCTTCTCTTTTGATCAAGAACATGAGCATAGGCAATGCAACCTATTATCACTCAGAAAATTTCTCTAGAAGTTATTAGAAGAAAGAAAATGATCGAGGTAACCACAAACCAACTTTGGAGCATAGGCTCTAGCCAACCTAGACTTAAAGAGGGCTCTCTCTATATGATTTAGCTTTGTTTGCTTGGATCTCACACTAGTTATGAATGTTTTGGGGGTTTCTTTCCCTAAGTTGGTATGCCATATCTCCATCAAAACCATGAGGGAACTTTATTAATGCTAAGTGAGGTGGGGTCTAAGGTTAACTTGGATTGCTTTATATATATTATTGAAACTAGTGCAGTAATATTAAACAATTTCATTACGCCCTCTTCTAATATTCTCAAAATCTGAAAGGATTTGTAAGGGATTCTTTTTCTTTTCCGACCTATCAATAAACAACCTTTGGAAATTTGTGAGGTCTCCAATGTGGTTGGCAGAGAAGGCTTTGAACCACTTCTTGACATCACGAGTCAAAGTTTGGGCAAAGAGTCTCATCTAGACATCTGCTTCATCTATTTCATGCGATTCAAAAAAGTGAGACATCTTGTTTACATATTGCTAGGAAGTGTAATGAGGAGTGGCATCAAACAGGAAAATCTTACTCTCATAATGTGCAGGCATAGCATGAAGTTGGGCAAGTAAAAAAAGAGGGGCATATGTGCTTTCCATTGTTGTAAGTTGGGAGAGGCTGAGATGTCGGGTTGAGGTACTTGGAGATGATGTAGCAGTGGATGAAGAACGAGGACTAGTAGATGATGAATGAGTAACGATAGGTTGGTGAGGGATTGTAGGTATAAATGGTGGTGAAGAATAGACTTCAGAAGGTATTGTTGTGGAAGTTGAAGGGAACGATGGTGAACTCAAAGGATTGCATAATTGTTCAAAAGGCTCATGGGTTGTGGAAGTATTAATGGATGATTTTGGAGTTTTCACAATGTATTCATCAATTGATTTGTTAGGGTGTTGAACTTCAAGGTCTGCAATAAAATTAGGATCTAGAACTCTTTCATCAATTCCATTCTCATATTTTGTTCTAAATAATGAAAGATCAAATTGCACATCAAAGGGAAGTTCTTCTAAAAATAACCACTCATCACGAGATGAATTAGCTTTAACTAATGGTATTTAGCTAACTGAACTTTCTTATTTTTTAGATTTTCTTAAAATTAGGTTGGGATTATTAACTAATGAGGCATGGTTTGGATCTAGATTAGCCTTAGTAAAATGAGTCTTCCTAGAATTGAGAATTTAAAATTTTTTAATTGTTTTTGTGAGCTTTTTTCAAAATAACTTCTAATAAATGACTTTAAGAAGCACAAAATGTAGATTTAGAATTTTCTTAAAGCTTTATTAGGACTAAGGGTTCACTCATCCCTACTGTAGTCGCGAGTATGTTATCGCTCACAAATTTCTCTAGAACTTATTAGAAGAAAGAAAATGAGCGAGGTAGCCACAAACCAACTTTGGAGCATAGGCTCTAGCAAACCTAGACTCAGAGAGGGCTCTCTCTATATGATTTAGCTTTGTTTTCTGGGATTTCACGCTAGTTAGGAATGTTCTCAGGGTTTTTTATTTATATTCAAGATTGGGTGGTGGGATCCTTGAAACAGATGGACACAATGATGTCTTTAGACCATTGCGTTATGGAGTCAATAGAAGGGCAGCAGAACTGGATCAACTCACTAAAGGGAATTTTCAAAGGGCAAGATAGCATAATAAAGTGCAGGCCTTTGGAACACGGGGGTGAACTGGTTTTAATCGGGGTCATCGAGAAACTAAGGGTTCTCAAAATGAGATTTAAATGAGGAATAGAGGGTCATCGAGCAACTAAGGGTTCTCAAAATGAGGGAAATTAAGAATCCTTTCATCTCGATTAGAAATAAACAACATATACTAAGGAGCAATTAAGAATTCCTTAACGTAGGTATTAGTTGAAAAAATTCATATGCATAATTGTGAAAATAGAGTGTAATTAAACAAATTCTGAGATATTGTTCCAATTATAGCATTTAGATTCAGAAATACATTAAATATTGTGGAAAAACTTTAAGAAAGATAACGATAACATAAGAAAATACTTGTGTGCACTTCGTTCAACACATGAATCCTGTGAAATATCTTGCCTTTATTCATCAATCAAGCTTGTTGGCTCAGTCAATGATACAATATCTTTACAGTCTTTTGATCAAAATTCTATAGTAATGTCTAAGAATCCACACCACATACTTCGAATTATGAAGTATTTATACAAAAATTATTACAAAATATCTCAAACTAATTTGAGATTTAATCTAGGAAATAAAAATATATTCTTGCAAGAGGATAGAGAAAGCTACTGAACTACTTTCTATTAGAAAATTATATATTACAAAGCAATGGAACACATTAAATATTGTAGAAATATAAACACAAAAAACACATAAAACAAGAGAGACACAAATATACGTGGTTCACCCAGTTTGGGCTACATCCATGGAGAAAAAACCAATCCTTATTTTATTATATTATCGAGTAAACTGAAGAGATACAACCTACAACAGATCCACTGTAACACCCTCTTCACTCTCAATCTCCTCTCTCTTCCTCACTCAGAATGAAAATATACATAGACGCAATGCAATTCCCTCATATATAGTGAGGGTTTGCCTTCTAGGGAAAAAACCCTAAATTAAACATAGCTTCTACCGTGAGATCATCTGCCTAAAGAACAACCTAGATTGACTAGAAATTACTCGACTTTTACAAGGCAATTTTACATCTTTTTTTAGCTTTGGGGGGGTACCCCCGAACCGCCCAGCCGGGGGGGATTAACCCCCTGGACCCTCGTGGGGGGGACAAGTCCCCCTCGCACCCCCCCATGTGGAGGGGTGTATAGTCTTCTTGGGGTATACATCGTGCTGAAACCTTTGAATACAGAAGAGAATTAGGCTCCACACTCAACAATCTCCCACTCGGAGACTAATTATAGCAACTCCACCGCTGCTTCTTTTGCTAGACAATAACTCCACTTTGGACCTCGCTGTTTCTCATCTTCTTCATCATACTTGAAGACCAATTGAAACTGAGCATATTCTCAGTTTCTCCCTCGTTACAACTTTTGTTAACATATCTGCACGATTCTGGCTAGTTTTGTATCTTTTCCAGCTTCAATTGTCCATCTTCCAATGCTCACTGTATGAAATGGTACTTGAACTGTATATGTTTAGTCTTGGAATGAAATGAAGAGTTCTTTACAAGATGTATGGCACTCTCGCTATCACTATATAACCTGCCCAACTCCTGCTTCTTACCCAATTCATTCAAAAACCTTTGTAACCAAATCATTTCTTTACTAGCCTCTTGAAAGTGCAACAACACTTTGGATTTTTGAAACACAACTGACAGTTGTTCCACCTATAGTAAATACATATCCTGTAGTGATCCTCCTATTATCTCTATCACCTGCCATATTTGCATCAACATATCCCTATAGAGAAATGTTTGAACCACCAAAGCACAATGCTTGATTTGTGGTACCTCTCAAAAACCTGAGAATCCACTTCACCACCATCCAATGTTCTTTTCCTGGATTGTTCATGTACCTGCTTACAACTCCCACTCCATCTGCAATATCAAGCCTTCTGCAGACCATTGCATACATTAAGCTTCCAAATGCTAATGCATATGGAACTTTAGACATATGACCCATTTCTTCTTGAGTCTTGGGACACACCTCCTTACTTAATTTGAAATGGCTAGCCAAAGGTATACCAACTGGTTTTGCATTCTGCATATTAAACCTTTTTGACACCTTTTCTATGTACTCACTTTGAGACAATGTTAATTTGTGATTCTTTCTATCTCTAGTTATTCTCATACCAAGGATTTCTTTTGCAACACCAAAATCCTTCGTTGCAAATGAGTTTTCTAATTTCCTTTTGAGCACATTTATTTCCTGCATGTTAGAACCTGCAACAAGCTTGTCATCTACATACAATAACAATATAATATAGCTGCCCTCATTTTTCCTTTTGAGATAAACACAATGGTTAGAGTGACATCTAGTATAACCTTGTTCAGACATATCCCTGTCAAATTTTAGATACCACTACCTTGGAGCCTGTTTTAAGCCATACAAGCTCTTCTTCAACCTGCACACTAGTTTCTCCTTCCCTTCTACCTCATATTCTTGTGGCTGCTACATATATATATCTTCCTCCAAATCCCCATGGATAAAGGTTGCCTTTACATCTAACTGCTCCAGATGTAAATCTTCAACAGCTACTAGAGTTGGAATAGTTCTGATTGAAGTAATTTTCACAACAGGAGAAAATATCTCATCAAAGTCTATACCCTTTTTCTGTGCAATCCCTTTCACCACAAGTCTAGCTTTATACCTTTTTCTACCTCCATCTTCTTCCTTCAACTTGTAAACCCATTTATTTTGCAATATTGTTTTACCTGTAGGCAACGTGACTAAGTCCCAAGTCCGGTTATGTGCTAAGGAGTCCATCTCTTCTTTCATGGCTTGCTCCCACTTCTTCATGGTTTCTATTTGCACTGCTTCTTCATAACATTCTGGTTCACGAGAATCAATCAAAAAACATAATATATGAAGGACAATATTGTTCAAGGGGTCTACTTATCCTGGTAGATCTTCTAACACCACTTTGAGGTGTTTGAGGTGCTTGTTGCTATTGTGGTTGCGGTTGTTGTTCTAGCTGTTGATCATTGCACCATCACTTTTCCTGTGATATCATCAAGCATTGTGTATTCTCTGTTTTCTTTTTTCATGTTTCTTTTCTTGCAACTGATTCTTATACAAGACCTTTTCATTGAATATTACATCTCTGTTCCTAATGATTTTGTGATTTTCATAATCATATAAGCGATAACTAAAATCATTAACACCATATCCAATAAAGGTACACTTCTTTGATTTTGCCTCAAGATTTGTTCTATTTTCTTTATTAATGTGGACAAAGGCTTCACAACCAAAAGTCTTTAAAAATGAGTAGTTTACCTTTTTACCTGTCCATGCCTCCTCTGGAATACCACCATCCAAGGAACTTGAAGGGCCTCTGTTTATTAGATAAACAACAGTGTCTACAGCATTTGCCCAAAATTGTAAAGGCAATCGTACATGCAGTCTCATGCACCTTGCGCACTCCATGATTTTCCTATTTACCCTTTCCGACACACCATTTTTTTGTGGTGTTCCTGAAGGTGTCTTCTCTCTTTGAATTCCATTCTCTAAACAATACTTATCAAACTCTTTGCTGCAATATTTACCTCCATTATCTCATGTGAGACACTTCAATATTTTCCATGTCTCATCTTCAACCAAAGCTTTCCATTTCTTGAAAGTATCAAATACATCAGATTTATTTCAAATATAATAAATCTAGGTTTTTTGGTTGCATCATCAATAAAAGTAACATAATAATGAGAGCCACTAAGAGATGATACCTGAGCAAGTCCCCATACATCTGTATGCACAACCTCTAATTTTCCACTCTCCTTTTCTTTCCCAACTCGAAGGAATTTGACTCTCTTATGTTTTCCATAAACACAATTCTCACAGAATTTTAAATCAACATGCTTGAAACCTCGCAACAAATTTCTTGAGTGAAGAATCTGCATCCCCTTCTCACTCATGTGCCCAAGCCTATGATGCCACAATGCCATATCTCTTTTTGTAGGGGTTAAAGCATTAACAGAATTAGAAATACCATTGCATAAATACATTATACCAACCTTTTCTTCTTTTGCTATTACGAGGGATCCTTTAGTGACCTTCTAGGTTTTATCTATGAAAGTAGTTACACAACCTTCACCTCCCAAATTCCCTGTTGAAATCAGATTTTTCTACAGATATAGAACATGCCTTACCTCCTCTAATAGCCACTAATTTCTATTTTGCTGTTTTATGAAAACTGTACCCATTCCAATGATTTTACAGGGTCTATCATCACCCAATTGAACCTGTCCAAAATCTCCTTGAACATAGTCATGAAAATGTTTCTTATCAGGTGTGGCATGGAATGAGGCCTCTGAATCTACCACCGAGGCATCAACAAATATTTTCTAAATAAAGAATCAAAGCATCTTGTAAAACATCACCTGTTACATTCGCTTCATGATTAGTTTCTTGTTGCGCGTCTCCTTCTTTTTCCTTC
>APFE030509429.1:63758-76273 GCA_000404065.3 Pinus taeda | reverse complement strand
GGTTACATCTGCAGAAAGAACGCCTTACAAGAGCCCATCAGAAGCTCATACCACTCCAACATGGTTCTTACAACAGTACCAAAGCTATGGGAAACAATGCTTTGAAACACAACATTCCTCCATTCCTTTGCTTGCACCGAGTGTTCAATGTGGACCGTCGTCGACCATGCTTCCCACCATTTCGGACACATCAGAGATTGCAGAACAGCTCACCAGCGACCCATCTCAGCAGAAGCTTCCTCATCTCAGGGAGGACCTCAACGCAATGGGGACCATTGCTTCCTAAGGGGGGAGGAATGATCCAGGTGGATGTTGGTGGCCACCCACCTATCCCATTTGGACCCCCACAATTGTCTCTTTCACATTTTCAGTTTCCTTAATTGTAGCACAACTTACTATTTTTAGCAGTTTTTCGGGTCCTGAACTTCCGAAGCCGTTTTGAGGCCCTAAACGACGTTTTTTGGGGAATCCAGGGGCAACATGGGTCCATGGAATGGACCGATTTTTCCCATTCCAACAATGGTAGTTCTCGGATAGATCTTTCTAACACACTATCATACACGTCAAACGGAGATCGTATGCCAAAGTTACGACCCCGGGAAATTGATGTACCAATTTACCCAAAACGGGGCCCACAATTTGGCGTTTCATCTTCTGGGGTTATGTTTCAAAATGTGAAGGGTTTTCCATTGTTTCTCAACAATAAATAGGCCTTCGAGCCTCATTGTAACACAGTTTGGAACGGTTCAGAGGCATGTAGCCGCACATCTCTTCTCAGAGATAAGCTACCATCGCGCTAGCTGGTTTATTTCCAAGTTTGGTTGTAAGCATATTTCGGTATTTTCCATTAATGAAATGAAGTATTATTTCCGTTGCATCTCTTTATTTATGGTTATCACATCTCTATATTTATGGTTATCTCTGTAATCTATTGCGTTCCTATTTAAATCCGGATCATTCCCTGGTCCTACAGATCTCATATCCGAAGAAAGAGTTTGTGGTATGCATAGATATTTGCAAAAGAAGACTTAGTGGAGTCCTTATGCAGGATGGACACATGGTATGTTATGAGTCCCAGAAACTAAATGATGATGAGTAGAACTACCTGACGCGTGAACTTGAGTTAGAAACGATCATAAATGCATTGAAGATGTGGAGGCACTATCTTCTTGGTAGGAGGTTCGTACTTATGAGTGATCACATTAGGTTGAGGTATTTGTTTGACCAACTAAACCTAAACACCAAGCAAGGTATATGGTTGGCCACGATCAGTGAGATTTATTTTGTGATTAGGTACATCAAAGTTAAGGAGAACAAGGTGGCATATGCTCTCAGTAGACTGGTACAAGTAAATCACTTGGAAGCTATGAGATCCTATAGGATAGATCTACACGATAGGATCTTACAAGTAGGTCAGTAGGATGTTGGGTATATGGAGATTATGCACACGTTGCAATAGGGTACTGGTATAGGTATAAGTGATAGTATAGGTACAGGTAGTGGTACAAGTACCAGTGGCAGTACAAGTATGGGTACAGATGCAGCTGCACAGGGTATGGATTATTATCTTATAGTAGATGGACTTGTCAGGTTCTAAGCCATGATATACTTATTGGATAACAATGAGCTCAAGAAGATGATCTTCAGGGCGTTTCCCACAAGATCATATTCAGGTCACCTAGGTTATTAAAAGGGACTGACAATAGTGAATATATTTTACTATTGACCGAATTTGAAGATGGATGTAGCAAAGTTTCTGGTGAGGTGTTTTGAGTATCAGTGACTGCAGGCAGGGTGAAAACATGCAGGTGAGCTGCTATAACCGATCGTGGTTACGGAATGGAAATGGGATGTTATTTCCATGGATTTCAGTTATCGAAGACAGTGAGATAGCATGAGTCTGTCATGGGTATCATGGATGGGTTGACAAAGGTTGCACATTTTATTCTAGTCAATTCTACATTCCCAACTAGTAATGTGGAATAAGTATTAATTAGACATTTGGTTAGACTGCACGGTGTTCCAAAGAATATTTTGTTAGATAGGGATGTGAAGTTCACTTACAAGTTCTGGAAGGAGTTATTTTGAGGTTTGGGAATATAGTTGGCATTCAGTACAACTTATCATCTGCAAAAAAATGGAGAGAAAGAAAGGGTCCACATGATATCAGATGACATCTTGAGAATGTATGTGATACATCAACAGTGTTAGTGGGAAGAGTATCCCTGCTTGGTATAGTTCGCATACAACAATAGTTATTACGAGTCAATGATGATGAGTCCTTTTGAGGCATTGTATGGGAGGAGCTGTAACACTCCTATTAGTTGGAGCGATCTCATTAAGAAGGTGTTGATTCGACCAGAGATGTTGGCAGACATGGAATGGGAAATGCAAGTGATCAAGAAGAATCTAAAGGAAGCACATGATATGCAGAAGAGTTATGCAGATAGGAATAGGTTGTTCAAGGAGTTATAGGTTTGGGAATAGGTATATTTTCACATCAAACTGAAGAAGAGCTCCTTGCAAATTGCATCTTGTTCCAAGATGGCACCACGTTTTTTGGACCCTTCAGTACCATTGAGAGGATTGGGCCAGTAGCCTATCAACTTGCACTGCCTTCAATAGTGAAATTCCATGATGTTTTACTTGTATCTTAAGTATGCTAAGGATGTTGATCATGTGATTGATTGGTATGTATTGCAAGTGGAACCAGATGGAAAATTTCAGCAAGAGCCTCAGTGTATATTGGAGAAAAAGGTGCTCATCCATTGGGACTGAGAAATCAAGCAAGTTAAAGTGAAGTGGAAGCATTTTGGGCCCAATGGAGCTACATGGGATACGTCGAACCAAATGTGGGCTATGTATCCTTCCTTGTTTTCTAGTTGAGGCAAAGCAGTTTTGATATGGTGTTTTGGTATGGTGTTTTGATATATGCTTTGATAGGCATTTGGTATATGCTTTGATATGATTTTTTGGTATATGCTTTGATATGGTGTTTTGGTATATGTTTTGATATTTTGTTCTGGTATATGTTTTGGTACATCTTTTTGGTATAAATTTTGGTGATATTTCTATATGTACATATGTATATGGACATGAATATTGTCATGAGCTATGTTATAAAGCTCCACTAAGCAATATGAGTGTCATGTTATTATGATTATATTGTCATGTTACTATGCAATCATGTGATTATGTTATCATGATGTTATGATGTCATGTGGATTGGCACTCAATAGGATGATCATAAATACTGTAATGAGTTATGTTATAAAGCTCCAATATGTGGTATGTTGTCAGGATATTTTTCTTTTCAGTAGGTCCTTCTTTGCAAATACTACATCAACCTATGTTAGAAAGCTCCATGAGAAGTATGTCTTATCTCAGTAGGTTACTGAGGTATATGTCTGATTGAACACCGAGGACGTTGTCCCCAAAGGGGGAGGGTTCTGTAATAGCCCTAGTGAAAACTCCATGTAATAAAAGTTAAAAACAATAACCACGGTTTATGAGACACTTGTTCGAATCTAAACGTTGGGAAAAAGATCATAGTGTGGGGTGTTCATTTGATTGTTTATGGCTAAGGAAATTGGCAAAGGATATGTCTAAGGCTTTGGAAAGGAGAAATGGGATTTTTGGCGCAATTATTTATGAAAACAATGCAAATTAGGAGAAAAGAAAAGTGAAAGGTCACAGTTTGCATGTGAGGAGGAAAATGAAGGAAAATAATTGAAAATGAAGAAAATAGAGGACTCATTCATAGAAATACTTCTCAGGATCTTTTGGTAACCTTTTATCAGTTCAGTTTTGGAGCTCTCTCATTATTCTCTCTCTCTCTATCTATCTATCTCTCTCTCACTCTTGGACACTTAGATTTCTCTTGGATCATTTTGGAATTCGAGAAAAAAACGGAAAGAAGGCAAGAGGAAGCAAAAATCAAGTAGGGAAAGAAAGGATCAAGAAGCTACAGTAAGCTTCATTATAGGTATCGACTTGCATGTGTGTTTTCCTTGCTAGATTTGGCATGCATGGTATGGAATGTGGTTATTTTCTATCATGGAATTGGTTTTGCATGTGTAACAATGTTTTCAGCCTAACCTTTTCATTTCCGAATAGCCATGGTGTAATGGCATTCTCATGTTTTGGTTGACCTGGGTTTCCGAATGGATTCGAAGTGGAATGGGGTGGAGCTCTGATTGACAGAGGAAATGACCTAGTTATCCCTGAACTAGACTGTGGATCATGAGAAAGCCACTAGCCTAGTGACCCTTGAGCCAGTCTATGGGTTGCGGTAAAGCGAAGATTGTGTTGCCTTAGTGGGCCTATGAATCCTTTCCGGTTAATGGAAAGATCTACGCTAAAGACAAGAGATGTATTGATCTCCATTGGGCCTAGTAATCTCGAGGTTGGGATATGAGCTAAATCTTGGATAGTGGGCCTCAGTTTAGGGCCTAGTGATATTGGTTTGGATTGCGCTAAATATTGAGAGACTAGGAGACAAAAAAATTCATCACAATGTACATGGAGAAATCCAGTGGTATCCATGCTTGTTTGGCTTAGTTATTGGGTTGAGATCATGGTAAAGCATGTTATGATGTGTTCATTGTATTGGCCTAATGATACCCAATGGATTATGGTAAAGGCTGGTTTCTATTGATGAGGGTGAGGTGGTTCAGCCTCAGTATGTTCTGGTCAGTTCTTTTGGTTTGACTTCCACATTCAAGCTTAGAATATGGCACGAGGATGAATGGATGAAGAGAGGTCTATCCTAGCCATTCTATGGTTTGGTGGAACGTGGTATTCCCATCTCTGGTTGGTTTATTGCATTCATCAATGAGAAATCCATTCCCTTGATTTTCATGTGCAAATGTACTGATGTATATGTGGATTTCATGGATGATATTCTTACGATATTTATGTCCCTATTATGTTGGTTATATGTATGTTTTATGACAGAAGCTATGTATGGCTCTTAGCATGTTTTTACTTGTGAATGAATAGATAATGTATCTATGGCCTAATCGTTGACAATGCAACAAATGATATGAGGGAATAATGGTTCATAGCGATTCTCAGATAAGTATGATATCCCTACACTAAATTCTGTTGTTTACACCTGTAGGTTACATGTTGATGATATGTCTGACAAAATGCCTATCATGGCTAGTAGGGTTCTTCTTAAGGTCTTGTTCAATTTATTTCTTTCATATCACTATTTCCCTGAAATTTTATTGATTTTAAGTTATCACTCCATTCTGGGCAGTGACCTGGGCTCTCGAATTGAAAAAGTGACTTAAATCCTAGGGTTGCTAGCAGAAAACTGTAAATTTTAGTCTATGTTTTGCTAGCAAGTAAACTTGTGAGGGTGAGTTTGGGTTTGTGAATGCCCTCTTTCCCATAGCATGGGATTAACTGAGGCCTAAGATGTCCAAAGCATCAGTGGGACCTAGGGATGGGCTTTATGTGCTCTGACTTATCTCCTAAGGGTTCTAAAGCTAATGTTGGATGACTATGTGTGATGTTTCCATTGATTCCACTTCCTTAAGGTCACATACGAGGTTGAATCCAATCATAGTAGCCTCTCATCCCATGTTTACCCCCGTTGGCTAGTTAATTGGGTAGATGTGGGAGGAGGGTTGTTTTTGGTATATATTTTGGTGTTATTTCTAGATGTACATATGTATATAACCTAGGAGAAATTTCAAAGGTACTTTAAGGAAAGATACCTGACCGAGCATTTTTATGAGGAAAAGGCAAGAGAATTCCATGACTTGCGGTTGGGACAGCAAACCATGGATGAATTTGTCACTCATTTTACTTAATTGCTTCATTATGTGCCTTATATTAGAGAAGAAAAAGTTAAAGTGCATAGGTTCGTAAGTAGTTTACCTCTGAATATGCGGGAAAGGATTGAGTTTGACAATCCAAAAACAATTGATGAAGCAATACGTAAAGCCAAGATTTGTTACCAGCAGGGTAAACAGAAGGGAGAAATTCCAGGTAAAAGATGGAATGATAAGAGAAGTAATAAGTTGTCTGGAAATGATAAGGGGAATCGTGGTGGTGGTAACATGGGTTTTGGTAAGGGGAAAAACAACAGAAATGTATAGAAAAATTCACTCAAGTCCAAGCCAACCAATGAGTCCAGAGTCGGCGAATAGCCTGTAAATAGACAGTGAAGGGACAACAAGGCCTCCAGTGCAGTGTTGGGGTTGCGGTGGGCCTCACTACGTTAAAAACTACCCTCAACGAAAGGGAACCGAACAGGTAACCCAGATCCATGAAGCATCGACAATCGGCGATCTAGGACGTAGTGTACCAAGGATTAATGCAGTCTTGGAAAATCGTCAGGTGGAGTACCAACCGACCATGGTGGAATTCGAAGGTAAAATTTCAGACTTTACTGTAACTATTTTAATTGACCCTAGAGCCACATTAAGTTATATTAGCCCTAATGCTGTAGAGCATTGTAAATTACAACCTGTTAAATTCAAGAACCCTTCACTAGTACAGTTGGCTACAGGGGCCAAGAGACGAGTGCTTGCAAAGGTCAATTACTGCTCTTTAAAGATAGCAGGACAACCGGTGATGGTAGATTTAAATGTGCTTCCTCTTGGTTCATATGATGTTCTAATCGGTATGGACTAGTGATAAACATACTGATCCTTAGTCAACTATAAAACAAAGATTATTTATTACAAAAATGAGCTTGGAGCAAGGCAAGAGATGCAAGGGATTAAGCAACCAGTACAAGTTTGGCCAATAACTGCCTCTGAGCTAGGAAAATGCATTAGGAAGGGATGTCAGATCTATGCTATCCAAGTGGGATATGCTAACTCAAAATACAAAATAGGCACATTGGAAAGCATTCTAGTGATACAAGAATTTGCAGATGTGCTTCCGGAAGAGAGTCTTGGACTACCACCTAAAAGAGATATAGACTTTACAATCGAATTGGTTCCAGGAGCGGCCCCGGTATCCCAAGCACCTTATAGAATGAGAACACATGAGTTGACAGAGTTAAAAATGGAGTTACGGGAACTGTTAGACAAAAACTATATTTGCCCCAAAGACGAGACCCTTCATACGTGTGTATATTACCGACAGTTGAATAAATTGACAATAAAAAATAAGTATCCTTTACCCCAGATTGATGAGCTTTTTGATCAAGTAAAAGGGGCAACAATATTCTCCAAGATTGATTTGTGATCAGGATATCACCAAATCCGAATTAAGGAGGAAGACATAGCTAAGAATTCTTTGGGAACAAGATATGGGCATTATGAGTTTGTGGTGCTACCCTTCGGATTAATCAATGTTCCCGCAGCTTTTATGTGTTTAATGAACAACATATTCCATCAGTATTTGGATAGATTCGTGTTGATTTTTATTGATGATATACTGGTATATTCCCGAACTATGGAAGAGCATAGGGAACACTTGAGATTGGTACTGTAAACCCTCCAAGAACATCGGTTACATGCCAAGTTCAGAAAGTGCAATTTCTTTAAGAAACAAGTACAATATTTAGGACATATAATCACTAAATAAGGGATTGTGGTGGACCCAGAAAAGATAAGGACCATGATGGAATGGTCGGTACCAAAGGATGTGGCTGACATCATATCATTTATGGGTTTAGTAGGCTATTACAGACAGTTTGTATAGGGATTCTCGAGAGTAGCTTATCCTATCACTTCCTTACAGAAAAAGTGGAGAACATTTAGGTGGACCCACGAATACCAAAAAAGTTTTGAGTAGCTTAAGCATCTGCTCACCACCGCACCCGTTCTAAGCATAGTTGATCCTAATAAGGACTATGTGGTGTGCACTGATGCAAGAAAAGAAGGTGTAGGAGGCGTGTTGATGCAAGAAGGGAAGGTAATTGCTTACGAGTCTAGGAAACTAAAAGAACATGAGCAGAAATATTCCGCTTATGACTTAGAGTTGGCAGCCGTCATACACACTTCAAAGATGTGGCAACATTATCTTATGGGAAGACATTTTTTATTATTGACAGACCACCACAGTCTAACCAATTATTTTAGCGAGCCCACTTTAAATTGTAGGCAAGCACAGTGGGTGGATTTCCTAAGTGGTTTTGATTTTGAAATCAAACATTTGAAGGGGAAAGAGAACTAGGTGGAAGATGCTTTAAGTCATAAATTACAATGTTTATATGAAATTTCCTATAGCGAATGGAAAAGCCCCTTCGAGGAGATGATTAAGAAAGCAACAGAGCAAGATACTGTATATTAGCAAATAAAACAACAAGTATAGTAGTCTACCAGCAAAGAAAATCAACAAGGTTATGGGGTGGATGATGCTGGAATGTTGTACTACAAGAAAAGTTTGTATTTTCCTAATCAAAACAGCATTAAAAATTTGATTTTTGATGAATTTCATATAATTCACTATGTCGGACACCCATGATATTAGAAAATGATCAGTGCACTCTGAAAAAAATATTACTAGCTGGGTATGAAGAGAGATGTGGCAGAGTACTTGGCATGTTGTCTGGAATGGAAGTGGGAAACCATTTCTATGGACTTCATAATAGGTTTTCCCAAGACAAGGAAAAATAATGACTCCATTATAGTGGTGGTGGACAAATTAAGTAAACCAACACATTTTATACCTATGCAATCTACTTACAGATCTGTACAGACTGCTCATATCTTTAAGCAAAACATATTTAGGTGGCACGGGTTACCGAAAACAATAATCTCAGACTGTGATGTAAAATTTACATCGTTCTTTTGGAAAACATTGTTTGCGGAATTGGGAACTCAACTGAATTTCAGTACAACATATCACCCTCAAACTGACGGACAAACAAAATGAGTGAAGTAGGTGGTGGAAGACATGTTAAGGGCATATGTAATGCAGCAACCAAGTAGGTGAGAAGATTACCTGCACTTGCTCGAGTTCGCATATCAATAATGGTTATCGGACATCACTGCAAATGAGCCCATTTGAGGTACTGTATGGGTGGAAGTGTCATATACCATCAAGTTGGGGTGGACCCAGGACAAAATGATGCTTGGCCCCCAAATGCTTGAGGAAATGGAGGAAATAGTTAAGAAGGTTCGATTCCAATTTAAAAGTAGCTTAGGACAGGAAAAATAACTTTGCTAACCAGAAAAGAAAGTTTGAGGAATACCAAGTTGGTGATCATGTGTATGTAAGAATTAGAGCAAAAAAGAGTACACTACAATGGAGCAGTCGCAATAAGTTGGCACCTCAATTTTGTGGACTATTCGAAGTCTTGGAAATAATTGGGCGATGGCTTACGACCTCGATTTGCCAAGTCACATACGAGTCCACAATGTCTTCTATGTTTCTGTGTTGAAAAAATATGTTTATGATCCTAAACATGAAATCAGATGGCAGGATATACAGGTCAGAATTACCTCTCGTAAATCAGTCTAAGTGTTCTTCCTTTAAAAGAAAATGGAATTGGGATGTCGTATTTTGCAGGTCAAATGAGAAAGAGAAGTCTTGGTCGAACCGCTAAACATCCTCGATCGGAGAGAATTAATGTTGTGGAAGTGAGCTATTACCCAAGTTAAAGTATAGTGGCAGCACTTTCGGATTGATGAGACCACCTGGGAAGATGAAGAGCTCATGAAAAAATCTTACCTAGGGCTGTTCATGGTCAACAGACATCAGTATGATGCCCAATTTCAG
Source organism: Pinus taeda (assembly GCA_000404065.3). NCBI lineage: Eukaryota > Viridiplantae > Streptophyta > Pinopsida > Pinales > Pinaceae > Pinus > Pinus taeda. The sequence continues at coordinate 66,583 of APFE030509429.1, read as the reverse complement.
GAGGGAGAGATGTAATGCCCATGGAAAAATGTAAATATTTGACTTTAGTGTGGTAAAAGACAGACTGGATATGAAATTATTAGTTGTTTGAAATTTAATAATATTTTTATTATTTAAAAAAAAAATAATAAATGTTTTCTTTTAAGTGCTGGCAACTTCTTGAGGTGGAAGTTGGGAAAAGACGGTTGTTGTAGCTGCAACCCTAACTACCTCCCCTAACTAGAGGGGATTCCTAAGAAAAGGAAGAGGGGGAAGGCAATAATCTACGTTGTAAAGACAGGCAGAAGAAAAAAAAAAAGAATGGCTAAGTCTGGTGATGACCAGATAGCCAAGCACTAGGCGCAAGTATCTTGCTGAGGACAGTGGTCTTGCAAGAGAGCAAAGGGGGCGATTCTGGTCCTGAAGGATGAATCTCAAGGTTGGGTGGCAAATTGGAAGCATGAGATAAAGGGAAGGCTCAGCTTCTAGAGTGCTTCGTGAGTCATAGCAGTTCAGGGAACAGAGGCAAACAGTTATGTTGAAATAATGCATTGACATCAAAAAGAATAGGTACTAAAAGTTCTAACTACTATGCATGATTAAATTTCGTATCATTCCTAGAAAATGAAAAAAATTGTAGCTGAAACCTCTGTACAAAATTGACTCTTTAAATAAAATATATCGATTGATTATTAAAACTTGGCTTTTAGAGAAATAGGAAAAGGGGTAAGCATATAAAACCCTCTTAAGTTCTGGAAAAACCTATGAGTAAATGTTAACTAAAGTGAATTTGTAGGGTTTCGAAAAGAATTCTAGACTACGCAAAATCCTGGCATCAGGGAAGAGAAATCCTTAGGGTGTGGTAAGTATATAGTATAGCACTGACATTTCCAATCTACTAACTGAAACCCAAGCTCGGTATGTAAAATTTAGGACTGCAATCATAGATTTCACGCCATGGGAAAACTAAACATGGTTATACATGTTAATAAAAATAAATACCCAAAAAAAAGAACTGGAGCACTCGTAAGTGATAGAAAACCAAGAGATTTTGCATGCAATATTTAGCTATCCAGATATAGAAACAGAAAACAATAAGAAACCAACATTAAACATTATGATGAAGTACAAATATATGAATTATTGACAGACAACATTGAATTTCCTTTTAATCCCTGATAAACCATTAAAAGATTAATGGAAATCCGGACAGAGGCTGTCATGTTCACATACTCAAAACATTCGAACATAAAGTAAGAATTGGGAAATATCCATTATATCATATAACAGAATGTAGTAAGAGAACGATAATCATGTGGTAATAGACTTTATAACTTAAGAGTTCATGCGAATGCATATTAGAAAGAACGAATAAGCTCAAACAAGATATTGTGGACAACTTCGCTCAGGTTATCCCCTGAAGAATGCTTCCCAACACATTTCCAATGCACATAGAACAACGAGAAGAGCCATAGGAAAAACCATGGCGTAGTTAAGAATTACATAATTACATTAGAGTAACCACTATTCAAACTAGTTACTAGAAAGACAAAAACCCTCTACACGAGTAAAGAGTACAGGTCTTAGCCACTACAGCTCTTAGCTGTTAAATTTACCACACTGCTAACTCAACAAGACTTCGCAATACTGGGTAACAGAAGCAGTAAAGTCGACAAACCGAGTTACAAATAACCAGAAGAGCCAAGCTCAGTCGAAAGTCAAACATCCAAAGATAAATCTCTTACCCAGAAATCTTGGGCAACGAAGACTGGCAAGGTGCCTACCATGCCGCAACAATGGTCAACCCCGGACTCTTGAGGTGATCCCTGCAAGCAGTGAGCATCACATGAACATTAGCCAACAGAGAATTGGGGAAAGCGATTAACAAAAAAAACAAAATTATAGTGGAAAAGAACTTAAAAATTACAGTATAGAGCACTTACCCGATTTCTTCCATATGATAAGGATGCCATAACCATGCATCTGTGGGCCTTCTAGCTCGTTCAAGGCCTAGAACGAAAGATAGAGCAGGGCCATGGAGAAACAAAGGGCAGAAACAGAGCTGGCACCCAGAAATGGAAATGAAAATGAAATAGGGAAACCAACAGCTGGAATGACCTAACCTCGAAAAGAGCTGAACCGTAGAATCACAACCGAGTCCATCCTTCGTTGATGTGGAAAAAAGCTCGAGGAAAGTGACTGTGGAGGGAAGGGCCTACTCGTGCCATGTAGAGGGCAGAGCAGGAAAATTAACAACGTAAACGAGAAGCATTAATCCAATAGTACAACTTCTCTAGTGCATATTTAATGAAATTGCCAAGTGTAACATAAAGTCGCTGAGTTTACAGATTGCGAGGAGGCGGGAGTTTCCCAAAGTGCGAGTAGAGCTAATGAAAAACAATAATGATAGTACCAAGCCTTTAACCATCACCGTAAACAATATTTTGATTGCCAAAAGCTTTACAATCGACTGGAGTAGTGAAGACTACAGAGAGATTGTCACATGAGGTTGACAAGAAGTCTGACTTAATAGTTCGTCCTTTAGTAATATTAAACAAAAAAAAAAATTACTATTATATTCATCTTTCGGGTGGACATGTGTTGAGTTTTGGAGACATGACAGAAAAACATGAATTTAGCATTAAAAAAAAATCCCTACTATAGCTTCATCGTCTTATAAACATTTTGATTATGGTGCAAGGAGGTAAGGTTATGATATGTTATCTTAAGATGTTGTATAAACATTTTTACAACGTCATATTACATAAAATAAAAACTAATAATAAATCAAATCAAATAAAAATGAAAACTAATAATCAAAGTAAAAATTAGGTAATTTGAGGTTT
>APFE030509429.1:22476-49577 GCA_000404065.3 Pinus taeda | reverse complement strand
TTGAAGTCCGGATGTGACAACCAGAAGGCTTCGAAGCGAAAGGGTCAACCTGCAATATTGCCTGGTCGATTCCATTGGAGTGCGATTGGCCAATGATCAGAACCTGTAAGGGGCAAAATTGAAGCTGAGAGGTCTCCACCTAAATGTATTGCATTGTTAGAGAGAAGGAATCGATCTAATCATGAGGCGATTTGATGAGGGTGTACTATTTTATTATTCTAGGTAAAAACAACATTATTGAAGGGTAGATCAATTTAGCCAATTGTTCTGAATGAAGTCCATTAGATGACAATTTTCGTTGTCTAGGCTGCTTCTCCCTCCCCTTTTTTCTTCCAATTTGGTGATCATGTTGAAGTCGCCCCCCCCATTGATAAAGAGAGGGCGGGTTATTTCAGAGTGAAGAAATGAAAGAGTATTCAGGGTTTCCATCTTCTAAATAGCTTCTTGAGGAAAGTAAACATTTGTTAAGTGTCCATGGATATTGGCCCCTGTTAGATGGAACAAAGCTTGAATGAACTGCTTGTTTGCTTGCATGTTGGATAGGGTGATTATCTGTGCATTCCAAATGATTGCAAGACCTCCTGATGCACCTAATTCATCCACTGCAATTGCATTACAACCTGGCCAGGCTTTGGCCATGATTTTTTCTAGAGTTGTTGAGTTACACTTGGTTTCTTGAATGAAGAAGATGCTTGGTTTTTCTTGCTGAATCATGCTATTTATGAATCAGTGCTTCCCAGGGATGTTAAGCCCTCTAATGTTCCATGAGATGAGCTTCATGATGAGACATTAGAGAGGGTGGTATAGTACTTTTTGAGCTTGGAGTATCTTCCCGATTCCACTAGCATTTCCCCAATGTGAATGGTTCGTTGGAGATCGGTCGTCCTTCCTCTCTTCTAATTATCCTTAATGAGGATCTTTCCATCCCATTGGCTTGTAGACTGTATTCCAAGGGATCGTTGGCTCTGTGCTCTTGAGATAATTATTTCCAAATTGTCCAACTGTCTTTCTGGTATTTTGTCACAACTTTTTGTTTTACATGCTTGCTCTAGGCCTAGAAGATCCAGGTCTCCTAGATCTATGCTTTCTGGTTCCTCTTCCATATTCTTGGTTTCATTTCTTTCTTCTCTATTTCCTATTGCATCATTCAATGCATTCGCTTCATTATCCACCTCCATACTTTGAGAGATCTAGGCGGGAATGTCACTGGGGGAAGGAAAGTTGAGGTCGACGGATAACTTTGATTTCAGGGGAATCTCTGTGCTGGTGGAAGCTGAGAGAGGTTTTGACTTGGGTTTCTCCTTGGAGGGAGTAGGGGTTTCAATATTTTCCAGATCTGGCTAAGCTAGAGTCTCGAAGTTGTTCCTGATACTTTGTCTGGGAGGCTTACCAGTAGAGGTTTTAGGATTAGAGCCAGATTTTCTGAGATTCTTTATGTGATGGGAGACTTTGGTAAATCCATCAGCATCTGATTTTTTGGAAGGAGGAGGGGCTGAGGTTTTCAGGTTAGATGGGAAATCTCAAAATAGGTGACCAAGAGCGTGACATTTCTTACAACGGAAAGGAGCATGTTCATAATCGATAGATTGGATCCACTCAAAATCACCATGAAAGAGACTTACCACATCCGGCAGGGCGATGTTAAGGTGCATATAAACACATATACACACATATGAGGTTTATCTTCTGAGCTTGGTCTCCTCTGCTACTTTGGCGAACTCACCAAGACCATTGCTAATATATTGTAATGAGGTCTCATCCCAATACTCTACACGGAGGGAGTACAGCCGGATCCAGACCAACGCCCAACTGAGATCTTCTTTATCTAGGTTAAATCTCTCAACCCATTCTTTGAGATACAGACCAGCTGCGTTGCAGAAATACAACCCTCCATCTATGATTCTATTTCTATCCTCTAGACAGTTGAAAATCACTGTGAAGAATCCCTTGGGACTTAGCTGCAGGGTTATATGTCCTTTCGGCTTCCATTTGGCTGCAATCCATCCTTGCAGTGCTTTTTCAGTGGGCCAAAAACCGATAAATTTCCCTATGAGAGCATGATCTTTCATATATTAGATATGTGCGTTGATCCTACAACTGGGTAACTCGAGCTTTGGTCTCGTGACTGCAACTGGCTTGCATGTGGCGGAAGTCGCTTTAAGAACCTCCTTGACTGTTTCTTTGTCTCCTTGAGAGTCTTGTCCTTCTTCTGTATCCTTGTGGGATGTCTGTTAGCGGGCGTCCTCCTGCATTGGAACATGTTCGGTATCATTTGTGGGAGGCTCTACGCCCTCCCCCTGAGGCTTTCTCAAGATTCTCTTGCCTTCTTTATCCTTTGTATTTTGTCTTGTAGCTGAAAAGTGCTGGCAGATTTTATTGTAGACTTTGTAGGCTTGTTGTAATAGTAGAGACCTGAACCCTAGCTGCCATGAATGCACGCCATCCTCGATTTCTTTTTTACAATATCTATTAATTCATAATGGTTTGCAGATATTGCTAACTCGAAATATTTTATTTATTACTTGAAGAGTGAAAGTGAAATATCAAAGAACCAAGTAGAATAAAAGTGAAATACTAGATTGTAAAATGAGCCCACATTAGTGAAATTTTTTATTTTTATTTTGATGATGTGACATACTTACACATGTACCTTATACCAGATTATAGAGTGAGCCTCTCCGCCCTTTTTAATTATTTATTTATATGGTTATCTAATTTGTATTTTTTTGGTTTGGTTGACATTACTGAAAATTATTTTTATTATTTTTTGAGCAAGTGACATACAATGAGCCTCTTCACAATTTCTAATTATTTATTTATATGGTTATTTAATTTTTTTGTTTTTGTTTTTCTTGAAATTAGCTAAAGAAAATTTTGTTTATTTTTTAGGACATGACATACTCACACATATCACTCATAGTGGATTATGGGCCTCTCTTCTAATAATTGATCACTATATACGTTCAAGTGGGGTGAAATACAGCAAAAACTAAGATTTACTATATTTTCAGACAAACCGGTTTTTACATTCTCTTTGCCTCGCTCTATATTGTGATAGAGAATAGTAATTTGAATGGCAATCTTTGTTTGGAAGTTTTTAACTTGCGTCATCTTCACACAATGTAAGTGTATTTGATATTTTATTTGAATATTATAAATTTTACATTGTTCAAATATCAAACTTGAACATTTAGTGATCTTTGTTTTTCAATGGCGTAGGATTCTCTCTGATAATTTTATAGATGGGACTCTATCAATTACGAAAGGAACTGTTAGCGAGTCCTAAGGAGTAAGCAATAAGAAATATGTAGAAGAAAAATATGCTAGAAAATCAAATAATCTCTTTGGTTTTGAACTGATATTCTAATAACCATTATGTTTAGAGAGTAATACAGATTGCCAATGCTCTAAGAGCTTAGATAGAAGTTTAGAGAAGACTCCATGACCAGCAAGAGGTATGACAATTTTTTATGAAATTATGCAAATCAACAAACATAATTTCTCTCCCCCGTTTCAGTTATGTAGTGAATGAATGGAATCTATCTCTTGTAAATATATATGTAGGTTCAAATGAGCTTGTAGTTGAGAATAGAGGCGTAGGGTAAATATTTGCAGACCTTATTAAAGAAAGCACATCAGAAGCATTGACATCAACATGTCTTGAAGCCACAAGAGACAAGCTTGCAGATTTGGCCTCCAAGCTTCCTACAAACAACGTGAAGAAAGTGACTCCATTGATGGACATTCATAAACAAGATCATGGGGACCTAGAGGTCAAGCCGCACCTCAGAGATCGTTGTTTAGTTTGTACGCCACGACATGGAGAAAAATAAATAGAGATTAGATCATTACAAATGTTTTTGAATAATATGTTTAGTATTACTTCCTCTTAAATTTATTGGATTTGGGGTTATTGTTGCATTTGGTGTATTAGGCCATCATTATCCACTTGAAGTTTAAAATAAAAATATTATGTCCACGAAAACCACCAAATCAACGATAAACCAGTAAACCCACAAAATGTTTAACGAAATGAAAACTCAAAATTTCAAACAAAATATGTTAATTAACATGCAATTTAGAGGGTAGTACAATGTTCCTTTGAGATCCCTTGATGAAGGAAATTGAGGAAGATGACCATGAATTTCTTTGCAATTCTTCATTTGCAGTGGTGCTGGAAACAAAAGAGAGAAGATGCAATTATTGTGAATGAAGAGGAAGAGTGTGTTTGGTGAGGGTGATTGCAGTTATGATGATAGTGGGATGGATTCTGGTTTGTCTTCATTTTTTGTTTAAATTTGCATCCATAAGATTTTGTATTTTCACTGAGACGAATTTGTATTGACACCAACTCAATTCAAAATTCATATTTACTAGTAGTTTAGAGGAATAATATTTTGGTAAGGTCATTACTGGGTTGAATAGTGAGATAAATTTAGTAATCAGTCCCATGGTATATAAAAAACTAAAAACAAGTACCTTTAAAAGGAAAAAAAAAAGATCATGAAATCAAATTATAGAATTCAGATGATTGGCTTGCACTATAAAAAAAATTCAACTTCAACTATAATTTCTTCAAACTTATTTTTTGTTCCAAAAAAATGATTGTTTGTAGTTCGCAAGTGAAAATTTTAGTAGATTTAAATAGACAATAATGGTTCTGATCCCCAAGTATAGCTTCAATTCCTTCTCTTGATCAAATCCATTGTTAGGAATCGTGATTATGAATTACTGAACTTAGGGAAATCAAAAAGAGATTCATTATATCCTAGAGATGACATTTACATGATTCTAGGGACCTCTCAAATAGGGTAAGCAACAGTGAAAAACGAAAATGTACTCTATTATTATTTTGAGGTTCTATGAACCAATTGACTTGTCTCTATATTTCGAGGTTCTATGAACCAATTGAGTTGTCTCTAATGTGTTAATCACTGACACATGCAAGGGCCGATGTATATAATCGAAAACTTGAACAAAGAACTTTAATCTTTGTTTAAGAGTTCTACTAACTGTAAGCTAGCCCAGTGAGTTTTGAGAAGACCTCCTAAATTAATTTAGAGTATCAATATATATTTTTCTGAAACACCATTGTTTGTTATTATACTTCCATGTCAAGGCATAGAATCCTCTACTTATCAAGAAATGGTATTTTTTTTCTTTCCATATCAATTAAGTGCAAAGGCCTAGCCCAGATTTAGAACAAGGATGGAACTGTAACAACACCTTGGTTTAACCCATCCAACTTTCCTTTGCCTTGCTCTATAGTTTGATAGAAAAAAAAAATTGAATGGGAAACGTAGTTCTAAAGTTTTTAACTTGCTGCAAGTTCATACAATGTGAGTGTATTTAGTGTTTTTTTGTAATATCAAGGATCAAAACTTGAGCATTCACTCATCTTTGTTTTTTCAATTGCATAGGATTATCTCCAATAATTATATAGACGGGACTCTGTCAATTATGGAAGGAACTGTCAATTAGTCCTTAGGTGTAAGTAATAAGAAATATGCAAAAGAAAAATGGGCTAGAAACTGAAATACGCCCTTTGGTTTTGAAATGATTTTGCAATTTTCATTATGTTTACAGAGAAATGAAGATTATTGATGATCTCAGAGCTTAGATAGAAGGTTAGAGAAGACTCCATGACTAGCTAGAGGTATGACAATGTTTTTTGAAATTATGTAAATCAGGGAACATAATATCTCCACCATGTTTCAGTTACCTGATGACTGAATGAAATCTATCTCTTGTAAATTTCATTATAAGTTCAAAGGTGCTTTCAGTTGAGAATAGACTCACAGGGTGAATATTTTCATACCATATTAGAGAAATCACATTAGACATTGGTGTAGGATTTAACTCCGTACAGAAATTACTTGCATACGAATTCTAAAAGACAGAAAATGCAAGAGCATACCACATAAAACACATATACACATAGATTTTCCCCTGGATCCCAAAACTGGGACTACAAGCTTGATTTTTCATTATGTTCCTTTAAATGTTACAATACATATTTATACATGCCAAAGCATCCAATACCATGGACTGAAAACTATCACGTCCAATACCATGGACCGAAAACCATCACGTCCAATACCATGGACCGAAAAACATAGTGTCCAAAAAACATGTGCGAATATCATGCACAAAACCATAGGTAGGTCCACCCAACCTAACATCGAGTCCAAAACCAAAATTTTCTGGGGCGCTGCCCCGGACCCGATAAAGTTGGGTTACGGGTGCCCTGCAAACCCCCTGTTAACTACGTGGAAGGAATATAACACACCCCAACATTCTCCCACTTGTTGTTTTCTTTCCACAGGGGGCCACAAGAGAGCTTAGTCATTTTTCCAACCCTGAAATGGCCATTGTCTCTCTACACTAGAAGAACTTCGCAGAGCTCACAGATTTTGTCAATGCATCTGCAATATTCTTCAAAGTGTCCACCTTTACCAACAACACCATTTTGTCTTCTATCATATCCCTCACAAAGTGATACTAAACATCAATGTGCTTTGTCTTTGAATGATATGCAAGGTTCTTTGCCAAGAAAATTGCACTTTGGCTGTCACAGTCTATCCTTATAGCTCGCTATACTAACCGCATACTTGAACACATTCTCTGCAACCAAATTGCTTCCTTACTTGCATGAGACGCTGCCATGTATTGTACCTCTGTAGTTGATAGTGCCACTACAGATTGTTTCTTACTCATCCAACTGACTGCACCTCCAAATAGGTTAAACACATACCCACTTGTAGATCTTCTCTAATCCAGATCTCCATTCCAGTCTGCATCAACAAAGCCACGAATATCCAACACTCTTTCCAATCCTAGTCTTCCTTGGTAGCACAAACCATATTCAATAATGCTACGCAAATACCTAAAAACCCGCTTCACTGTTGTCGGGTGATCCTTTCTTGGTTTTGACATAAACCTGCTCAATACTCCCACTGCATGTGCAATTTTTGGTCTAGTACAGACCATTACATACATTAGGCTACCAACTGCACTTGCATATGGAACACGGGACATTTCCTCTTCCTCTTCTTGTGACTTGGGACATTGTTCAACAAATAACCTCACACCTATAGGAATAGGAACCTTCACCGATTTACTATCCTGCATATTAAACTTCTGTAGTATTGTCTTGACATACTTCCTCTGGTTTAACCAGAGCTTCCTGTTTACCCGATCTCTTTAATTTCCATGCCCAAAATATAGTTTGCAGCACCAATATCTTTCATGTCGAATTTGCAGGACAATTGGGTCTTCAAAACCTCGATAATTTCTTTGTCATTTCCAACCAGCAACATATCATCCACATACAAGACCGGATAAATAACATGGTCACCAATTAATTTAAAATACACACAGCGATTTTCTTTGCTTCTGGTGAAGCCAAGTCCCTATATAAATGTATCAAATTTCTGATACCACATCCTTGGTGACTATTTTAACCCATACATAGACTTCTTTAACTTGCATACCAGTTCTTTCGTACCCTTTGCTGCAAAGCCTTTAGGTTGGTTCATGTGGAATTCCTCTTCCATATCCCCGTGAAGAAATTTTTTCTTCACATCCATCTGTTCTACCTCAAAATCAAAAGCGGTAGCAACAAATAAAAGTAGTCTAATAGAAGTTACATTGGCAAGAGGAGAAAAATTATCAGGAAAATCAATTCTTGGCACCTGGGAATAACCTTTTGCTACCAACCAAGTTTTGTATTTCTCCACTTTTCCTTCTGCATTTGTCTTCTTTTTGAACACCCATTTGCTACCAATGGGTTTCCGTCCAACTAGCAACTCCACCAGATCCCAAGCATCATTTTTTTGCAAAGATGCCGTTTCATCAACCATGGCCTCTTTCTATATTTTTCCATCCTTTGAAACTACTGCTTCCTTCACAGTTCTGGGATAACTTTCAATAATAGATAAAGAAAAATTTGAATAGAAAGCAGATGGACTATACCTTGTAGGTTGCCTTCTTTCTCAAACTGATCTTCTCATAGCCAGAGTTTGTGGCTCATCATCTTCTGGTTCCTCCTTTGCTGTAGAGTCTGATTCTTCTTCCTTTAGCTCAAACTCTATCTTCTCAAGTTCCTTTCATTGGACTTCATGTTTAATAACATCTTTCACCGTTGTAAATGCCACATTTGATCTGAATCAGATCCACAAAAGTCTATCAAGAACCTTGACTGTATCGAGTTGAACAAATCCTTGAAAATTCCAAAACAAGGATAAAAAATGCCTTGAACCAGTGGCAATGGCTGCCAATGTGGAACGACGAGGACCTCGGTCAAAGCACGCTAACCGAGGCCCATGGAGACTGTGCAGGAGGTCAAAATAGCCCCTGGGAGCCTTGGATCGGGAAAAGGAGGCGATTTTGATGCACGATTAGCGCTTAGCACTAATCGTGCATCGCTGGGTAAACAGGGCCAAAATAGGGGAGCCTTAAGCACTCGGTCATGTTGGGAGCCAGAGAACCGCGGGCAGAGAAACAAAAAGTGGTAAAGGACAAAGGGAGGACCCGCACTCTGGAAAACCAGTGGTAATGATCAGGGCACCCTTGAATAGTAAAAGGTTTTGGAGGAGAGCAGAGCGATCCCACTCAGCGATTAATGCATGGGAGCAGAGGTGAGAGAAAAACCACCGTGATCACGTGCTATCGGTCGAGCAACTCAACTACGCTCAATGTGCGTATGACGTTGGATCTGGAGGAGCCCAGATTGGATGGCTGAGATTGTGCCCAATAGAAAGAAGTGGAATCGATAGGGAATGAAGCTATGATTTAAACGGATTTGGAATCCATTGACCGCCACGGTGGAGAAAGAATGTATCCATGACATAACCAAAGAAACGAATTGACGAAGCATGATGGCACCAGTTAGATGGAGACACATGGCACTTCCCAAGCATTCATGCTGATGCCGAATAGGGAACTCCAAGCACAGCTGCAGAAGGAGAATCGACGTAGGTGGGAGAGGAACCGAATAGGCCTAGGGATCGAATGGTTAAAGCCATGAACAAAGACAGACAAAAAGAGAGGATTTGGAGAAAATTCCAAAAACGACTGAGAGAGACAGTGAACAGTGAACCCTGAGAGGAGGACTGAACACAGAGAACAATAAAGCCAATCAGAGGAGATAGAGGGCCGAGCTGACCACAGGCAGCATCAAGCACGAGAGAGATTGAAGATTCAATCCTTCCCATAGAAGAATCTGTCCGGACTGAGCATCAGATTTGGCTCTTTCCACTGTAGATCGAGGGTCACAGAGCTAGTAGGAAGAACAAGAGTTTGTGAACTCTGAGTGGCTTGGGGAATCCAAGAACCACCCTCCCTAGAAAAATATGCTTCAGGAGAACTCACATTGAGTCCCTGTATTGTAATTTCTCTGCCACAAGACACAATAAAACAAGGCCACCACTGAAGCTGGACTAGAGACGTAGCCCCGGAGAATAGGGTGAACTCCTTATTAAAAAATGTTTGTGTCTCATGTTTCTTACTATATTTCTCTGTTGTCTTTCCATTTAAATGTCTGTGTATTAGCAATTTGATCGATCCGTTGCTTGAATAGCACAGAACACACACCAGCACATGAGTCTGTAATACCTTTTGTTTAACAAATCTTCAATTGTGGTCACTCATACGGTGTTTATCAGATCAACATCTCGACTGTACAAAAATTTCCGTGTGACTGGGTTCCAAAGCTTATAACACTTTAAACTATTGTTATACCCAATAAAGATGCACTTTTCAGATTTACTATCTAACTTGGTTCATTTCTCCTTTAGAACATGTACATATGCATCACATCGAAATACCCTGAGATGTGAAAGAGAGGGTTTCTTACTAGTCCATACCTCTTGTGGAGTCTTATCCTCCAACATTGGTGAAGGTGGCCTGTTGACTAGGTAACATGCAATATCCCCCACCTCTGCCCAAAGTTCTTGTCCTAACCTGGCACCACTGAGCATGCTTCTTGCCCTTTCCATCAACGTCTTATTCATTCATTTTGCAACTTCATTTTTCGGAGGTGTATATGGAGTAGTCTTTTGCCATTCTATACCACACTTCTTACAGAATTCTTAAAATTCCTTACTACAAAACTCTCCACTATTATCTGTCCTCAGCACCTTTATCTTCTTCTCTGTCTGGTTTTCCACCAGTGCCTTAAACTCTTTAAACCTATCAAAGACTTCAGATTTCTTCTTAAGGAAATATATACATGTATTCCTTGAGAATTCATCTATAAATGATACATAGTACATAGACTTACCCAGTGATGGAAGCTTCACAGGTCCAAACACATCACTGTGCACAGGTTCTAATATCTATTTCGCCCTCGTACTACCAGAGGGTAAACTCACCCGATTTTGCTTCCCATATACACAATTTTCACAGAAATCAAAATCCAGAGAGTTATTACTCATATCTTCTATCATACCTTTACCATGAAGCATACGAAGGCCCTTTTCTCCATTATGTTCAAGCCTTTGATGCCACAACATGGTATTCTCTCCAGAGACCACTAGATTTTCTACTCCACTTTCAGGAACCATAGAACTATTTCATCCATCAATAATAGTGCTACCTTGTAGATTGTACAGAGTTCCAATCCGAACTCCCTCCATCAATTCCATTGCTCCCCGAATAATATTGCAAGTATCCTTCTCGAACACTGTTTTTACACCTGCATCATCCATCTTGCTAACATAAATCCGATTTTCTGGCTAATGCAGGAATATGTAGAACACCTGGAAATGTTCTAAGCCTTCCACCCTACAACTTCAACTTTACTTTTCCGCGAACAATGATTCTAGCCTTCCTATCATCCCCTAAGAAGACATCACCACCATCATATTTCTCATACTCACAGAACCACTCTCTATGGGGAGTGAAGTGAAAGGATGCACCTGAGTCAATCAACCATGCCTCGTGATCTACATGTGTATTTGAAGAAGCCAAGTACACATCCCCACGTTCATCTGAAGCAGATTTCACCTCTGGAAAAGGAGCATCATCAGATCCCTTTCCTTTATCAGGAGCATTTGATTTATAGTCCCTTTTGTAGTTCCCTTCCTTTCTGCATTTCCAACACACCACCTTCATAGGTTTTCCTAGAGATTTAGATCTCCCACTCGATGACTTATTTTTGTTTCTGTTCTGGGACTGTCCTCATATAGACAAGGCATCACCATTCTGGCTCTCTATCTTTTTCCTTCTCATCTCCTCCATTAGCAAGGATGAGACTATTTCATCAAAATGCAAGGAAATTGCATTGCTACCTATTGCATTGTTTTGAGAGGAGTATAATGGAATTCACCATTAAACTATTGTCTGCATAAGAAATTTCCTTTTATTTATACCTAAACTAATTTTGTTATTTCATTTTCTTTCTATCTGGTACAGTTTGATCATCTCCTTTTCTTTCTACCTAGTGTAGCTCAACTCTCTCATTTCATAGCTTATTTACTTTTTATTTTATTAGTTTTATTTCTTATTTTGGTGAAGTTGAACGAATTAAAGAGTCACAGTCTTTTTCTTGGCAGTTAAATTCAGACATCATTCATTTTCAATTTGATAGAATATATCTCTCTTGCACATAGTAATCTATACTTGGTTTCAGCATAAAATTCAAGATAAAATAACAAACAATCTAACAATAGTAGAGTTTAGGATCACTCTCAAACCATCCACAAAATTGATTCAATAGAGATTAATTTTTAGGATAACAGGCTAATAACTTTAAGAACAATACTGTAATTAAATCAATAATACCATCTCCATATTAATTCTAAGTTTAGACCTTAACAATAACATAGATATCTTAACGACATAAAATAACTTCTATCACATATAATGCACTTGTGCTTCATCAATATACCTTCCCTAGTAGATAATTTATGATGACAATTTAAGAAAATTAAATTGGCTAAAGACATCCTTTGGAAGGGCTTGGTTGGGAGGTGATTTTTCTTTTTTTCTTTCTTCAAAGGTTGTGGGGTTCCTATGGTTGTCCTTTCACGAATATTACATCCCTTTGAATCTCCCAATTTTTGTTAGCATTAAGAATAGGCTCTTCATTTTCTTCTCAGGCTATAACCTCACTAATGGGAGGATGAGTGTATGATCCTCCCAAAAAAGTATCGAATGAATCAAATTCTACAAGGACGGTCTCCTCATCTGTGATTTCATCATACCTCTCATCGCTCTCACTTTTTCCATTCATAAAGGATGAATCCTACTCTACGACATTGGTTGGAGCTAAAGTGTTCGGCATTTGAGATGAGCTTGGTTTCTCTTCATCACTTTTATTTTTAGGAAAAGATTTACCCCTTGGAATGTAACTACACTTTTGGGCCTTTTCTAATGCAATGATTTTATTCATAACTATGTTATCCTCTGGGTGAAATTATTCACTAAGTTTTCCCATGCTTTGAAGGATGGACAGAAGGGTTTCCTCATGTTGATATTTAGCATTTCCCTTCTTGATCTAGAATTTGGCTTTAGGAATGTCATTGGAATCCATTCTTCAAATACTTAGGTTATCTTACCTAAATTGCTATTTATTTGGCTTTCGCCAATATGGAAGGTTTCTTGTCTCTCAATGTATAAGTGAGGTGGCCCCTAACAAGTTTTATGAATTTATCAAGGATGCTAACATCAGATGGTTTCAAGTGATGAGTATGTTGTTGGCATTATGATGCATGTGTTGTACTTGATGGAAACCCACTTGTAGCAGAACAACTCACTTGTATATGGTAACTAGATGAATCTACAAAAGAGATATGAGATGTGACAGAATGCATGGCAGTTGTGTTACAAATGTGAAAAAATGCAGGAATCAGTTCAGAATTAATGTACAATGGCAACTCTCTTAGACGACAATTCACAGTGCAACAAGTTAACATTAAAGAAATATAGATTAGACTACAGAGGATGAAGAAATAGAGGTATACAAAGGTTTGCCATGACCAAGCTATGTATACATGCAAGTTCACTGAACACAAGTATCATATACGTATACATGCATTTTCACAGAAGGAAAACTGTGTATATGTTGGAAAACTAAGTTTCTGGGTCAAGGTATTTGGTCCAAGGTATTTTGATCCATGGTATTGGTCTAAGGTATTTGGTCCGAGGAATTGACCCTAGGTATTTGGTCAAAGGTATTGGCCCTAAGCGGTTTTAATACATGGTATTGAGAATGGCCTAAAGCTATATAAGGAGTAGAAGATCATTAGACCAAAGTGTGCAAGTATTGAATATCTGATGAAGTGTGAGATCTAGTATGAAGGTTATCGGCTTAAGGTGCTTTGTTTGATTTGAACCAAAGATGAACATTAGAGGTCTCTAAGGGATAATATCTAATGATGGATCAAGATCTTAAGGCTTAAAATGAATTATCATTATATGGTATGATCATGTATAGTCTAGATCTGAATACTAAAGCATGTGTCGTTTTGTAAATGTTATGATCTGGGTATCACTGAAGTCTTGAATAGCTGCAAAATTTTGAATTGATATTTACAGACATATACATTGGTTGGCTTTGATAAAAGTGCATATACATGTAGTTCAACACATCTAAGTAGCATATACATTATGTAATATGATATTTGAAGTTACAGTTGGATCTGGCAGTTGTTGTAGAATTCTGGGTTTTTCTCTATGTTTGGTGACTGTAGTTTGATGACAATATAGTTCATGTTCAGATTGATTGATTGTGATTTGCTTTAGTGACGATGGGCTTCAGTGATTCAGTTGTGGGTGATTTAGAGATTTATGATTGAGTTTCAATGATTGGTTAATGTAGATGTATTTGATGGTTGTAGTGCAATGGTGATTCATTTTGAGCTTCAATGTCGATAATGGGTCGAGTATGAAAATTGGATGAAATGAGGCCTTCACGTGTATTGTTGTGTACGAGGAGCATCTAGTCTAAAAATTTATGAAACATGGTCCCTGGAGGAAGAGAGAAGTTTGTAGGCTTTTGCAGGTCAATGCTTGCGTACTAGTAAACATATCAGTTAGTAGAGTTAGGGGATTGTAGCTCCCTTGCAGTAGAAGCTGGAGAATGAGAGAAGGTAGGAATCTTCTGTAGGTAGAAGCCTGCGTACTAGTATGAGTCTGCTCCAGTACAATGTTGCAAACATATTTTCTTATTAATAAAAGAAGACAAAGATGATAGTAGCAGGTAATTTCACCCACATTGGGTTTCCACCTTAAATCTTGGTGTTCATATGTGTTGCTTATGTCTGATGGTTCATTCTGTTATTAACTGCACATGTTTACTATTTGATGTTTAATAAAGTACTGATGCACATATTAAAGATCAACATATAATGAATTAACTGAATCATAAGTCTGTTGGATATACACTGGTTTCCTTAAACACCGTTGCATGTACACGTGGGTTACCTTCATTGAAGTAGCATATATAAAATTGGGTATGAAATGAAAAAGATTATTTACTTGACTAATACTGATTCACCCTCCCCTCTCAGTATTATTTCCAACAATTGGTATTAGAGCAAGTCGTTTGGTAGAAGCTTGATTGCTTGAAGGAGATCCGTAGAATAATGGAAACGAAGCTAAAGAGAAAAGTGTCTTAGAAGAAGAATACTTCTCAAAGGAATTATGAGAGTGGGAGAGTCGATTGGGGATTATGTGGAAGTAACTCTTTAGATTCAAAATTACCTCAGAATGAAGATGAACAAACAAAAAAACTATCAGGTATGAATTTTTTATCCTCTGGTGATACATTTATTTGTCCATTTGAAGATGATGAAAGTGATAGAGAAACAATTGAATTTGATCTTATGGGTGAGAGAGAAAGATATCAAATAGAGGGAGAATTTAAAAGGCTCACAAAAAAAATTAGAGATCAACAAGATCTATTGGACAAAAGGGATTGTGCTTTCAAAGAAGAAGCTACCAAACTAAAAGCTCAACTAAAGGAAGGAAACAAGGAAAAGGACTATCAATGTCAAAAGTTGTAGGATGAAGTGACATCATTAAGAAATGAAGTAAATAAAAGGAGCACAACAATCAAGAAAGTCAAAGGTAGATCCAGTTACTATGAAAGTCTTGAAGCTAAGATCCTCTCTCTAAAATAAGATCTTGAAAAAGAAAATAAGAAGAATGAAGAATTAGTCGAAGCTCTTGAAGAACAAGAAAACAAAGTTCTTGAATTAAGGCAACAGATGGAAGAAGGAAGAAAAGCTGAAGAAATCATGAAGAAACAATATCTTGAAAAGGAAGAGAAATAGTGAGTTGAGGTAAATATCGTAAAAGGTAAATTAGGAGGAAAGGGTAATATTTTACGATTTCAAGATAGTACTAAGATTTTAGATGATATTCTTGATAGTCAAAGGTCTCCTACCATCAAAACTAGTCTTGGTTTTCATGAATTTGTTGAAGGTGAATCTAGCTCACAAAGTGAGGCAAGGAACTCTAATGCAAAATCTAAAATGCTCAATAAGGAGATGATAGGGCAATCTCATCAACAACCAAGGAAAGAAATTCTTCAAAGAAAATATTTTACTCCTAAATATGGAAGTGATAGTCAGTTATTTCCTCAAATGAATAATGTTGAATGTTTTATGTTTCATAACCTTGGACATGTTGCAGTGAGATGCAGAAGTAGAATGGTTCAAGACCATCACACAGAAAGATCATCAACTTCCAGGTAGTGTAAGGGATATTGTTTTTCTTGCAATATCTTTGTTCAAAAAGCCATTGACTGCTATAGAATAAATATGAAACATGTAACATGTTATGCATGTAACAAGTTTGGAGATATAGCAAAGGAATGCAGGGGAACATTTCAGGCACCATACGAAAAGGAGAAAACATCATCACACTCAAGGATATGTAAGAAGAAGGTAGTAGAGTAAAAGAAATGTGGCATGGCACAATGTACAGACATGAGAGACTCAAGGGAATCCAAAAGTATGAAACTTCAATGTTGTAAATCTGATATACAAGTTTCCTGAAGACAAGTCGTGTATATACGTGAGTTCGAAGCTGCATAGTCATGTATATGTAGTTTGAGAAAAATGCTATGGGACAGTCTTAGAAAAAATGATGTGATATGATTCAGACAATTATCAGTTACCTTTTCTGTCATAGATGACTATAGTCTATGGATGTTATTTAGAAGTGTTCTTATCCTCACAAATTGTTTATAACTTGGTTTATAATCTGATTGATGATGATGCCTTGATACTTCTTACTCTTATATGCAATGATCAGATTTGACAGTGAACAGGAGGAATAGGTTCAGGGGTAGAACATGCTATGCTTCTAATAAAGCATCATTGGCATTATGGTTCGAAGTCTTTGGTACCTAATCAATGTTGATAATTCTTAGATGGCTTTCTATGTTATGGTTATCAGTTGCCCATGGTAAAATCTCAAATGATATTTGAGATCATATAAGTTGGTATTTAAATCAGATTTATGGATGATTGTAAATGATTGTTGATGATGCGTATAGTACATATATGTTTCTTACATGATGATCGTTATAAGGACAAGGAGAAGTACAAAGCTTGAGTACACAACTTCATTATTTAATGACGAGCCATTCATTTCTTTTATGTTGCGGACATAAAGTCTTCAAAGATGCATAAAGTTCAAATGGTGCAGATATGATGCAAGATTCCTATAGTTATTAGCTCTCACCTGGTTGAGGATTGTTGTTGTTGATGATATCAAGAAATCTTGACAAATAACCATGAGCTTATTATCTACTAGATACATATTGCTATCTCTTTGATGGATATACAGTATGCTGGACACAAGGATGGTTACTTAAGTTGCATATTTATAAATATTGTCGGTTGGCCAAGAGAATGATGTTATTGCAGGTCACATGAAAACATAGCTATTTGAAGACATGGATATTCGAAGACATGGCTTACCTAGACACATAATGATGATGAGTTCTTACCTTATGATCATAGGTTGATACTCACATATGTTGATTATCATGGTTGATGATTATGAGATGTGGGATATTCCTTAGTGATGACACATGGTAGATATATTAAGAGTTCTTGTGAAAGATCATAATGTGATGACTATGTTGTTTTCACAAATGATATGGTGTGAATGATTTTTATTACTACTTGGAGATATGACATATGTTGAGTTGATTCATGGAAGGTTATGATAAGGCTCTTTCTACCAAGGAAATGAAGCAAGTTGATCTTGACAAGATCAAGAGGATGGGTTGATATCTATATGCAAACATACTTTGTCACAGATTAATGATATTTACACTGTCATGTCTTGGGAACTAATGATGGACATATACAGGTTGCTCGTCTGGATGCTATTGATAGATGCTTATGGAGCAGATCATACATGGTGTATGATAGTTACTGATGACTATCATGGTATTTTTTAGATATTTGGTCTCTGTTATAAATGTCATGTATATCATTCGATGTAAAGGTCATAGAAAGATCCATGATGTAATAATTTGTCTCTGTCTGTTGTAGTCTTTTGATGAGTCCCTTTTGATCATATGATGTAATTTGTAACCCCACTTGGTTGGGAGGATGAGTCAAATTCAGTATATTCCCACTTGTTTGGGAGATTAATATATGTATGAGTCTTTGATTCTAAGGTCAAAGTCACTTAGTCGAGTGATCGAGTCATGCTATTCTTTTGGAAAATATTTGCAGACTCTGCATGTTCTCATGGGGGGCATGGATGATATCCTACATCTCAGCATGTACAAAGGGGGATTTTAATTAGATAATTCAACTTGTGCTTAGGGGAAGCATTATCAATGTTTATATTCAGCTGTTCAGATATGAAAGTCTTTTTTTTGGTAAACCCTTTGCCCTTGATATAAAAGGGAGAGAATGTCTTGGTCTGCCCTTTGCCCTTGATGTCAAAGGGGGGGAGTATTTTGGCGTTGCTTTTTATCTCTAATAGTTTCTATAGTTTCTACAACTTACAGTAATCAAAACCAACATGGTTTCCAGAAGCCTACATACTGGTATGAGTCTACACCAGTACAATGTTGTAAACATATTTTCTTACTATTAAAAGAAGATAGAGATGACAACAGCAGGTGGTATTCACCCACATTAGGTTTCCACCTTAAATAATTGTGTTCATGTGTGTTTCTTATGTGTGATGGTTCATTCTATTATTAACTGCACATGGTTACTTCTTGATTTTTAATAAAGTACTTATGCAAAGATTAAAGATCAACATATGATGAATTAATTTAATCATAATTTTGCTGGATATACACTGGTTTTCTTAAACACAGTTGCATGTACACATGAGTTACCTTCATTGAAGTAACATATATAAAATTGAGTATGAAAAGAAAAATATTATTTACTTGACTAATACTAATTCACCCCCCCTCTCAGTATTATTTCCAACAATGTATATCTCAGACAACCCTATCAAACTTTTGAATGAATTCCTATATGTCTTCCCTCCCCCTCTTTATTTAGTAGAATTTTTTTATGTTAAAGGTTACTTGGTCATTACATGACCATATTTTTATGAATATGTATTCAAAATCATCGAAATCATTGATGCATGGTCGGGGAAGAATAAGATACCATTCTCTTGTATTTTCTTCAAGTGATAGAGAAAAAAGCATCATGAGCCCATATTTATTAAAGAAAATTCTAGGAAACATGTGCCAATAGAATTCTTCAGTAAATTCATGGGCACTCATAGTAGCATCCCCTTTGAAATTGGGTAACCATCGATTATAATTTTTAGGTAATGGTTTGGGATCATCACTCAACTTCAAAGGGGCAAAGACACTAAGCAAGTGTCCTTCACTCTTGGTCATCTTAGGATGGTCAATGATAGAACTAGTTGCAATATTTGGTGTAGGTTCACTGTAGTCCTCAAATTCAGGGAGAAGAGCGATCCTAATAGGTGATGAGGTTCTTTCCTTCTCTTTTTCAGCAACCCTAGTCACTAGAGGAATGTTGTCAGTTTTAAGTAAATTAGAGGTTTTTAAGAATGAATGGAGTCATGGGAGGAATACTTCAATTGTCTTCAATGAATCAATTCCAAAATGATTCACTAGGGGGGCAGACCTACTTCCTCCCTAGTAACGACGCCATAAATGCTACCACTCAAACTATTAGGGGTCCTAAAAGAGAATCCTTGAAGGGATACCACTAGGCTAAGGGAAACAATGGAGAAATATCCCCCTGTCACCTTGGTTAAGGTTCCTTGCTCTTTACGAAATTTCACTATTGGGAGGAGACCCGTTATGATGAGGATCACAAAATGTATAGACAAATGATAGGGTGAGGGGTGACCCTAGAACCATATTCATAAGAGAGGCTCAAATATGTGATTTGCTGGCTTTGGAGAGGCTCAAATATTTAAATCTCTAAAGGAAGGACTTAAGGGGAACTTCAAGGTTTAGGTTTAGGATATAGATCTTATAATGGAGGTTCCTAGGACTTGAAATCCTTCTTAAAGCTTGGATTCCAAGTGATCCTTGAATAATTACCTTTAGTAGTGTATGGGACCACACAAGGACCAAGTGGACCCAGGGGTAGGTCAAGGGGGCGGGGTTTAACAATCAAAGATATGCTTTACCTATTCTGTAGTGGGAAAGAGGCCAAAGAAATAATTTTTAGTGCAAGACAATGTCAGGGTCCCAATGAGGCTTCTAACCTAATGAAACCTCGGGCAAGATTCAATATTGAGGCTAGGGATTCAAATATCTCAAAATCCTACTATCAAAATTTCTTCAAAATTGGAGGGCACCCAGGAGACACACAAGTGTAGTAGGGGCGAAGAGATCGGATTTATTTATGGATGGTTTGTAAGATAAATTATCCGTTAGGGGACCTAATGGGTTATTCCTATAAAATGGTAGGAAGTAGGATGAATAAGGTTTAAGGAAATCACTTTTGGGTTGACCAGTGCCTAATCCTTTGGGGAGATTAGATTTAGGTAGAATTATTGCTATGGGCCTTTTAATTTTCTACGTTAAGGAGGCCTCAAAGACAACTTCATTTAGCACTAGGGTGGCAACAAAATCATCTTCAAAGACTTTATACTTTGTTGTCCAAGGTATATGGCTTATCAAGATGAATTTAAATGATGAAACATCCCTAGGAACATTCATTCATTATACATGACCCATACATGAAGCATTGAGTATATAGAAACAAAATTTCCACATCTTTGAATAAAGAGATGCAACAAATAAGCCCTAGTATACAAAATCCCAACAACAATGTATGCGAGAAAAATAGAGAGAAAGAATAGCATTAAATTGTACTTACATGTATAAGAATACATCCAAACATCCAAAATATTTTCATTCAAGAAGCTCCAAGACATATGAAAATAATCAAAACATCAAAATTCATTCCATTCTCCAAAAATCAATGCTCGAAGAAAAAAAATGAAAATACCTAAAGAGATACAACTTCCAAATCTAAGTGATGATGTTAAAATGAATCCTCACCACTTATATTTATACACCTCTAATGAGTTCGATTTAGCTAATTAGGCCTACATTAGCCCCTAAAATAAAACAATGTGCAAAATAACTAACTTTTGGTGAGAATCCCACCAAACTAGCTCATAAACAAAAGAATAAGCCACTTAAGAGGTCGAATGGTAACAAAATAAATGTCGTTGGGCCTTCTAAGAAGCTTGATGAAGTCCACAAGTGCCATAATGATGACTAGGACTCCTAAAATTAGTGGACAAGGGGTTGACCTCATGTTCTCCAAATAATAAGGTTGTGGTGCTCCCAATGGGTGTGGGGGCACAGAAGTAACGTCATCGGTCTCAAAGTAGGTCAAATATGCTTATACACCATCTGTGAGTGTTCATATGATGGTGTAAGTGATGTCACATCAACATAAAAGTCATTGACCATATTCTAAGTACATGGTACAACTGGGTGGTCAGTTGGGCATGGTGACCCACGTGCATCTTCCTCATCCAATAGCTGAATCTCAAGAAATATCTAAGCATTCACGGGGATCCATGGAGTGTTTTTTATTGTTGTGGAGGCCCATGGCTCTCCATACAAACCCTACATGTCCTAATGTATACCTCTTGAGGGTTACGACCTTGTATAGGGAGACTAAACCCAAAATGGAGACCGTCTGCAATTCTACATAAGATCCAATGCATCCCCTATCCTTCCAACACAATAGGTCACTTGAGGTAATCAATTTAAAGAGCTTACAAACCATGAACAACAAGTGGGTACTTCGTAATGGCATTCCCTTACATAGTGGGCTTTACATGTGCTAATGCCTCCAAGCTCCAAAGGGGGTTAACCAAGTACCCTATTAGGTGGTTTCTACCTTTAGGAGGAATAGTATGTGTATAGTGCATCCTAAAGATGGTGGTGGAATGTGATAAAGGGATGAATGGAGTTGGGAATGAAGGGGGAAATCTTGGACCACATGTTGGGATACAAGGGTAGCTAGTAAAGGGAAGCCCACACTTGGGTATATAAATATAGGAGGGAGAAATCGTGGTGCATGATGTGCGTCGAACTTGATTATTTCATCCTTCTTTATATGCCTTTTTCCTTTTATGACTTTTCTTTGATTAATTGCTCGCAGCTCAAAGGATAAGAGCATGATATGTAAGGTATAACAATAGATACCCCCTATAAGGTAGGGCAGTTCATTGCCCACTAGGGGTTGGGATAATCATGGGTTCCTATATAAAAAAGGAGGCTCATCTAGGGCCTATGGAACCAGGGTGATGTGAATGAGTATGTAGTAGAGCTCATGCATTGGCTTTTTGCATATTATTGTACATATGTTTGTCTTGACCATATTTTGCATATTATTGTACATTTTCCTATTGAATGTGGCCAATTATGCTTTTACTTTTTCTTTTTAGCTACATCAATCTTAGGGACATCGTTCCACGTGTGACCCAAGGTGTGGTCAAGGGGAAGGGGAGGCTAGCCCTATGTAGACCAAGTGGAGAAATGTAAACCTAGGTAGAAAAGATGATGAATGGGGTTATAATGAATGGAATAAGAGTGATATATGTGGAAGGAGAAGCACAATGATGCAACCAAAATCATGGTTTCCCATGTAGTACCATCCTAAAAATAATGTTCAGTAAATGAGATCCCATGGGACTAAGATCCAAGGGTAGCATGCAAAAGAGGTCTAGCGGACAGAACCACATACCTAGCCCACTCTTTTCACCAAATCCCCCCATTAATCCATGCCTAGAAGATTCCATGACAAGAAAACTACAATACTCAATTACCAAATGATAAGGCATACCTTTAGGTTCGCGAGGCCCACCTTTAAACATATGATCATGAAAGATGGGTGAGTGACCACATGGTTGGCTCATGTGGTGGAGAAATAACACAACAAGCTATTTGGTGGTTGCAAGGGGATGATCGCTGCTCACTAAGGACCATCTTGGAGAAAATTTTCTCCTTGGGATATCACCCACAAAGTGCTGGGTAACATGGAGCACAAAGAGATGAAAAGGTTTCACACAATACTTTTAAGGAAAATGAGTAAGCATGGAATTTAAGTAGGAATAAGAAACATATAACGGTGTTGATGTTACATGAAAATAGATCAATAGTACAAAGAAAGGGAAACTTCGTACAAAATTTTCTTTAACACTATGACCTAAATGAATGTTACAATATCTTATTCAAGGAAAATTTTAAGGATGGAAATTTTTCTTGAAGTTTAGAAACAATGGTGAATCTCATTAATTCCTAATATGCAAACTATAAAATGTTTATTGATATATTTGTAAAATTATTCAAATTTATAATGATTTTATATATAGTCGCTATATAATGTTGGCGATTTTAAAGGTAAAATAATTTTATATTCTAAAATTTGGGCGAATCACCTTTTATAAAAATTGGAAATTGGCGAATCTTTTTGTTGAAAAATCATGGAAAATTAGCCCAGTGGGCGAACATTAGCCCCTAAAATTTTCCATGATCTTATTTGTACTTTGCTATGCTACATTATCACATTTAGGGATTTTCTACTCAACTATGGAACAAATGCAATGGTAAAATTATGGAAGCTATTATCTTCTTATTAGCCTTGTATTGAATATAGGTTGATAGCTATGGAGGGATATAGTTAGGGGTTTTACATGCCTCAACCCTCAATTAATGTTAGGAGTTTGGACCTTGTAAAATTTTCTTGAAATCCCACACATGACTAGATGCACATGTGTGAGTAATGGAGGGTAATGTAGCATCCATTTAGAACTATGATGGTCAACAATGTAGGCTAACTCATGGGGGGAATTACTTCTAACAACAAACTCTTCTAACAACAAACTGTCGTAGAGGTTATTTTCATTGTCCTAAAGAACTTTTTGGTGTGTAACATCATTAAGTATTGATGAAACATGCTTAAAAATTTTCAACATGCATCAAACTTACTATGGAAAGTTTTAGACCACAAACAACTGAAATAAGAGGTGTTGCTAAAATAGACCTCACGCCTTCAATATTTCTATCTGAAAAATCTAAAGAAATAAAAAATTCATATTAAAAAATATATAAAATTGTACACAAAACATCACCATTAATATATGACAAACATTAAAAAGAAATTTATAATAATAAAATTAACCAATACTAAAATAAAGAATTAATAAAAAATTGTTTCACCCCCTCATCCACAAAAGTACAAACTAAATTCGATGAGAAAATAAACTTATCATAAGTTGAAGATATAACGTATCCTTTTTTATAAATTTTAAACTAGTATATTCCAATAAGAATAAGAAAATAAATCGTAGGGAAAATCGAAATATATATAATATAGTCAAATATCTCTTAATGTATTTAGAAAATGAAAAAATATATAAGAGGGGCATATTTAGACTAAGTTTTAAATTTCTTTATAATTTTAAGAAATATATCTCTATATAATTTTCTAAACAATATTTTAATCTCTATATGATATAGTTAATGATATTAATTTTATACTTTAGATTCAATGAAAAAATTAATGATTTTGTTATTTTTTTACCATTTAAAATTTATCTTGAATATAAAAACTAACTAACATAACGATAATTTCAATTCCAACCCCTGTTTTTATCCTCAATCCCATCGTTTCTCTTTATTCCTACTTCGTATTTTCAATGTGCATTTATCTACTCTCAACGAGATTTTATGTCTGCTAAGGCACTTCACTTTTCCTGTGCCTGTGAATTACCTTGGACACACATAACTATAATTGTGGCTCTTGCTGTTTTATGAAGAGAAATAGATAAGGAGTTGTTATACATACAGAGGTGATAGAAATAGAAAGCAGAACGGTCATCCCGGATATCATTTATTAAAATTGTAAACTATATAACAAATGATCACCATGATAGAACTGAAATTACCAAGGGACACTTGTTATTGCCATTACATGTTTAGTCAAGAGTTCTAAAGGTCCGTGTAGTATTGTTGAAGCCACATTTTGATTATTGAAATTTCCTTTGCTCGGATATCTTTAAGCCACTGTGGATCTTCTTTCGTTGCAAACCTCAAATCTACGTGGTGGGCTCCTGTCATTCATTAATTAATTAATGTAAGTAATAACGACATCAACTACAACTAAATTCTAATGCTCTGTATCTTTCATTTTCATTTTAACTAAATAGACAAAAATTAAGATTTATAAATTAAATTTTATTATTTACAAAACAATATATATTATGGTGTACCTTCCTTCGCCACAATAGCGACTACGCTCTCGTTTATATCGTCCAACACTCTGCAGTGTACCCACAAACAAAAATTACTTTTGTTTTCCAGCATAACATAATTTATATTAAAAAAGAGCTGCAATGAAATTTAGAAAACAAATAATTTGGCTATCATGTTACCCTCCGGCGCGACTCCATGGATCTCGCAATCCGTTGTAAAATATTATGTTGCTCGCAAAATTCTTGAGAACCCTCTTAATGTGCCGCACAAAAAACATATTTAAGGCTATATGATGTAAGAGAACAAATATACATCATTATTTTCTATAAAATCGACCCCGCCCTCCCGACACATATAAAGGCAGGCTGCAGGAATTTACATGTCCACCATATAGCGTAGTGATCCAGTGGGGTGTACGTTGAACTCCATACTTAGATTCACAAAAATCTGCAAACACCTCGGAGTCGTTGGTCGAACTAGGAAACATACTTGTCTTTGGGTCGTCACCACTAGGCATCACCATTTCTGTACAAACCTGATCGCCATGGATTCGAAAAGTAAGGAATCAATAAGTTAAACCCTAACGGATGAAAATTTGATGTAATTGAAGTTGGATACTATTGATTGTTTTAATGTTGGAAAGACTGAAGATGAAAGGCACAAAATTTTCACATACAAATACAAACAATATGAGCAGTTCCTTTTCTATCCAAACACAAATACAAACAATCTGAGCAGTTGCTTTTCTATCCAAACCCAAATTTGATTTGATTACAATAAATACACAATAAGTATTTATACTGTTTAACTGACGCTGAATTCAACATGCAATTACACACTATTTTCAACCTGCAAATACATACTAAATTTATCTTTTCCAAATAAAAGAGTGAACCTGAATGACTCAAATTAACTAAAAACCTAGATTTGTTTCATGTTACTTGAGGATAATTGTATTGCAATTTCGAGAATGTTTCACTTCTTTCCATCAAATTTCTAAAATATGTTGGTTATTTTTCTGTTTGAAATGGGAAAATACCAAAACCAGACAAACACCACAGAGCCAATGCTCTGTTTCCTTTGCTCTACTCCAGGATCTTTACCCTTTAAAAAAAATTACTGAACAGAGTAATGCACCACCATAAAAGATTTCCATTCATTAAAATAAATTCACAGTTACACATTCATCCTCTTTGCTGAGAGGGATTTACCAGAAATAACATTAAACCAAAACTCTGTTTTCACCTGAGAATTTACAGAGACATGTTCATCCTCTTTCACTGAGAGGGATTCACCAAAACATTACAAAATAAATTACTCTGCCTCCTATGAAATTTTACACCACTGTGTAAATATTTCATTTACATTCACTGCTGTGTGAAAACAAAACTTACACGGATTTACATATTTACCTTTTCACTGCTGTGTGAAACTATTCATGGTTTTGACACCAAAACTGCCCTGGTTTTCTTCATTCACTTCTCTGCCTTCTCCTGCACTGCTGTGCATTCTTTTTACATCACATTACAAACAAAACTTTTACATTTCAAACCCAAAAATATTTATGCACTTCTGTGCATTTCTCCCCTGCAATACAAAGTTTAATCTCTGTTACTTTTCTGGTTTTCGTTCACTGCTGCAAACAGGCTTCACATCTTTACAGTGTGCAACTCACACACAAATTACATGACCAATATTTTAACCGCACTGCTGTGCTCACATACCCTGTTTTTTTTTACTGCAAGAATCGCACATTTTTCATATGCAAAACCATTCTCTGTTCATTGGTGCTGCGGACCATGATTGCAAGAATCGCGCATTTTTCATATGCAAAACCATTCTCTGTTCATTGGTGCTGCGGACCATGATTCTGTTTCTTCATGTGCCATTCATTACACACACACTCCAATCCCCGTGTGCTTTCACGTTGAACATTGGATTACAAAACCATTGTTTTTACATTGGCTGGAGCGAACCCAAATTACACATTCACCCCGTGCGATAATACACTTCCACTGGTTTTTTTGGTTGCGGCCAGCCAAAATATTTTCTTCCCGTGTGTATTATTTTTTTTCATAACAAAAGGATGGGTCAACGTTTTTATTAAACATATATTAAAAACTTACCCATACTCCCGTATAAAAATAAATGTTACGGCCTGTAAAAAAACTTAAATATCTTACCGAAGACATGTCATAATATTAATCATATGGTATGGGCCAGGTACACGCTGTATTTAATTTCAATCAGGCCCGTATGTACTTTGGTGAGTGTAAACCACGGAGACCTTACCTGGAGATCGAACGGCGGACAGTCTTCACAGTTGATCGGACGCATATCGGATGGGGTAAGCTGACAACAGGTTACCTTCCGATGGATGTGACTTGCTGATGTC
>APFE030509429.1:0-18470 GCA_000404065.3 Pinus taeda | reverse complement strand
CTATGAAATTTTACACCACTGTGTAAATATTTCATTTACATTCACTGCTGTGTGAAAAACAAAAAAAAATACAGGGATTTACAGGTTTACCTTTTCACTTGTGTGAAACTATTCATGGTTTTGACACCAAAACTGCCCTGGTTTTCTTCATTCACTTCTCTGCCTTCTCCTGCACTGCTGTGCATTCTTTTTACATCACATTACAAACAAAACTTTTACATTTCAAACCCAAAAATATTTATGCACTTCTGTGCATTTCTCCCCTGCAATACAAAGTTTAATCTCTGTTACTTTTCTGGTTTTCGTTCACTGCTGCAAACAGGCTTCACATCTTTACAGTGTGCAACTCACACACAAATTACATGACCAATATTTTAACCGCACTGCTGTGCTCACATACCCTGTTTTTTTTTTACTGCAAGAATCGCGCATTTTTCATATGCAAAACCATTCTCTGTTCACTGGTGCTGGGGACCATGATTCTGTTTCTTCATGTGCCATTCATTACACACACACTCCAATCCCCGTGTGCTTTAACGTTGAACATTGGATTACAAAACCATTGTTTTTACATTCGCTGGAGCGAACCCAAATTACACATTCTCCCCGTGCGATAATACACTTCCACTGGTTTTTTTGGTTGCGGCCAGCCAAAATATTTTCTTCCCGTGTGTATTATTTTTTTTCATAACAAAAGGATGGGTCAACGTTTTTATTAAACATATATTAAAAACTTACCCATACTCCCGTATAAAAATAAATGTTACGGCCTATAAAAAAACTTAAATATCTTACCGAAGACATGTCATAATATTAATCATATGGTATGGGCCAGGTCCACGCTGTATTTAATTTCAATCAGGCCCGTATGTACTTTGGTGAGTGTAAACCACGGAGACCTTACCTGGAGATCGAACGGCGGACAGTCTTCACAGTTGATCGGACGCATATCGGATGGGGTAAGCTGACAACAGGTTACCTTCCGACGGATGTGACTTGCTGATGTCAGGCCAGCATCACTTGCTGGACAGTTGTCAGCTCCCAATTGCATCGGAGCTCGTTGCACGGAAACTACCTTTCGCTGAAGGGTGGTGCGATATGAGACCGTCTGGTTTTGATTTCCTGCGGTGGTTTTCAACTGCCGTTGACTCCTGATCCGCGCGGGCAGTGAATTGCCGTCCATCGTTGCCCACGTCCGTCGCTGCCCACGTCCGTCGCTGTTCCTTGCAACCTGCAGTTGGAATTAACATTCCAACAAAATATACACTTAAGATTAAAAAAAGTCATAGAATAATTGATCTACTAGTATTGTGAAGAAATCTCCGAGCTAAATCTTCCAAAAGACAACCACTAAACAATATTTAACCTGAAATTCCCAGCCAGCCCCCCCATGAGGATCACTCGGTCGTAGATCAAAGCAAGAACTGCTCCCAGTGTAGTTATAATAAACGTTGGCTGCCCCGTATAATCGATTGAGGAGGTTTGTACTGCCAGAGGGATTATCTATTGCCTTGCACATCTGAGGCAACAAAACAATATAAAGGGATTATAATAAGCTAGAAATATATTTCTTGATTCTTCCAATGCAAATGGACAACACGGTGAATGAGTATGTAAAAGGGGCGTAGTGCATTTACTTGCTTCACAGGATACGCTGGCAGAGGCTGAACAAAATTGGCCGCAACTGGATAATCTGTCATGGCAGCATAGCTATAAGCAGAATAAAACCAGTTCACCAAATTCTAGGAGTTGATGTCATGTTATCTATCACATTCCAGGAACCTTTGATCACTTGGAAGCAATTCTCACTTTCACTCTGCCATACAAATTTAGAATGAATGTACTACAATAACAACAAATTTTAAAACCCCATTCAAATTACTGAATTCGACTGGAAATTCAGATATGGTGTTGTCGTAACTTGTAGGAGAGGTGATGTTATCGAAATCCAAAATAGGCGCTGAGGACGCGACTGCACCGATTGCAATGTGTGGGTACTTCAACCGAAACCAAGCAGCTAACACTGCAAATTACATATATGTGGCACCCTCCATTAAATTTCTGACTGTAACTGTGATTAGACCATTAGCACTTGTACACATTATTTCAACTTACTTCCTCCATATGACCCTCCGAATACAACTACTGGTGATTCCTCGGCTGACAAATTTTTCTTGAGATCCGTAATCAGTTTGGCGAAATCGGCCAAAGCCTGTGCAGAACTCAAAAACCCGAGGGTACTCGAATTGCTGTAGGCAGCTCTCTGGCTTCCAAATGGCATTGAATGACCATAAAAGCGATGCTAGAAAGAAAAATAAGAAAACCATATGAGCACAATTACAGCAAATCACAATTTCTAAATTCCTATGCTTCTTTTTTCAAATCAAAAGTTTAGGTCTGAGCAGAATAGTCCATATACCTCAATGAAAACAAGCAGCGCCTTAAACTGTGGAGCAATGTCGAACATGAAGCCTGCATTTTCTGCAAACCATTCAATAAACCCTTCATTTCCTGTATATACAAATATCGGAGATTTCGTGGAAGCTCCACCCCAGTGATCGGAATTGATGAGATACCTCTGCTGAAAAGTCTGATAACTCTCGGGGACGAAGGTGTAATGGTCCAGAATTTGTGTGAAGTTCCTCACATGGTATTTCGCTCCTTGGGAAGAGGCTGTTACCGGGCAGCAATATCCATCCATTTTCGTGTTGGAGGAAAACGGAAAAGATAACCTTTCGGTGTCGCAGAATCGGAGTTCCCAACAAGTGAAAGCAATATGAAAAGAAGAATGGAGAGTAATCCGTGCATCGCTGAATAGACTGCCATGGCTTTTCACGGAGTTGGACAAGAGGGTAGCTGGAGAATATCGAAAGAAGAGAAGACGAGCAGAAATTTGTATGAACTTAAAGGAATATGCCAGCTAGATATCGATCACAAGTACAGTAATATAACTGGGATTTCCAGTGGGATTTTGGTTGAGAATTGCAATTTTGTTATTTATACTAAATGCTGTAAGATGGGAAAATTTTTAAAATACAAACATTGTTTACGCGGTATAGTTTTTTTTCCATATTATTATTACATAACTTGATTATCCTATTAAATTATTATTATTGAGTTAGAGTTCGTTTAAAATACAAACATAAATTTATTATTATCATTGACTAGGGTTTTCTTTAAAATACAAACATTGTTTAAGCCATTTACCTTTTTTTCCATATATAACTTGATTATCCTATTAAATAATTATTATTATTATTGAGTTAGAGTTTATTTCAAATACAAACATAAATTTATTATTATCATTGACTTGGTTTTATTAAAACTCGAAACATTGTTGAAGAATTTACATTTTTTTTATATAGCTGATTATCCTATAAATATTATTATTGAGTTGATTTTAGGAATGAATATATTATTTTATATATTTTAGTATTTATGATGAATATGAAGAGTTGTAATTAACTTATTTAAATAATTATAAATAATATTTAATTAAAAAAAAGCATAATATAGATGAGTAGTTATTCTATAAATAAAATATTTGATTTTCATTTTAAATTTATATTAATTTTGAAAATAAAATAAAGCAACTAAAAATACAATAAATTAATTTACTTTTTAATAATATTATTATCTATGTGTGTTTCATTTATTTAGCTTTTAATAATATTTATTTATTTATTTTCATTGACTTGATCCTATGACCTCCCATTGGCAAGGCACTTGATTTGACCAATTGAGTTAACTCTTAGGGCTAGCTTTTAATAATATTATTATTTATGTGTGTTTCATTTTAATTACCTTTTAATAATATTTTTACTTATGTGTGTGTCATTTTAATTGGATTTTAATATTTAAAATAAAATTATATAAAAATAAAAATAAGTGTGATTTATAAATATATTTTTTTCAATGTTGTATATTAAATTATATAAAGAAAATAGATTAGTTTATATTAAAATTTTATGATACTTTTACTTTATATTTTGAGAGAAGTGTAATATTTAATATGAAGTTGGTATAGAAATTTAATGTGGGTCATAAACAAATATTGACTTTGTGAATCATAAATGAAATATTTAGATGTCAAAACCAATGTAGATCCATCTTAAGTCTAGATTTTCTTGCAACCTAATCGCTAAAGGTGGAAACATTTTCTCAAATTTTGCACCAAGAAAAGCTTGCATCTTTAGAGATTTAATCCCTCTCAAGAGTTGGTAGATCCACAGCGAATATGAATCTATAAGAGTAAATGCTTTGATTATTAATTAAAAGAGAAAATGTAATGCGCCACGAAAAATGTAAATATTTGACTTTAGTGTGGTAAAAGACAAACTCAATATGACATTATCAACTCTTTGAAATTTAATAATATCTTTATTATTTAAAAAAAAAAAAATGTTTTCTATGAAGTGCTACCAACTTCTTGAGGTGGAAGTTTGGAAAAAACGGTTGCTCTAACTGCAACCCTAACTACCTCCCCTAACTGGAGGGGCTTGAGAGAAAAGGAAGAAGGGGGAGGAAAAAATCTACACTGTAAGGACAGGCAGAAGAAAAAAAAAAGAATGGCTAAGTCTAGTGATGACCAGATAGCCAAGCACTAGGTACAAGTATCTTGCTGAGGAAAGTGGTCCTACAAGAGAGCAAGGGGCGAGATTCTGGTAGCGAAAGACGAATCTCAAGGTTGGGTGGCAAATTGGAAGGGGGAGATAAAGGGAAGGCTTAGCCTCTGGAGTGCTTCGCGAGTCACAGCAGTTCAGGGAACAAAGATGAACAATTTTGTTGAAATAACGCATTGACATCAAAAAGAACAAGTACTGAAAGTTCTAACTGTTGTGCATGATTAAGTTTTGTATCATTCATAGAAAATGAAAAAAATTGTAGCTGAAACCTCTGTACAAAATTGACTCTTTAAATAAAATATATAGTTTGATTATTGAAACTTGGCTTTTAGAGAAATACGAAAATGGGTAAGCATATAAAACCCACTTAAGTTCTCAAAAAACGTGTGAGTAAATGTTAACTAAAGTGAATCTGTAGGGTTTCAAAAAGAATTCTGGACTACACAAAATCCTGGCATGAGGGAAGAGAAATCCTTAGGGTGTGGTAAGTATATAGTATAGCACCGACATTCCCAATCTACTAACCGACACCCAAGCTGGGTATGTAAAATTTAGGACTACAATCATAGATTTCACGCCATGGAAAAATTGAACATTGTTATACATATTAATAAACATAAATACCAAAAAAAAAAACTGGAACACTGATAAGTGACAAACAACCATGGCATAAAATGTACGGGGAAGTTTCCTCCTCAAGTCACAACCGAGGATGGACCCCAAAGAATCTTAATAAGTGAATACCCTGAATCATGCAAGTGAGCACGTTAAAGAAAATATTGCAAAACAACAACATTCCAGAACCTTGCAAGTAGAAAATTCCGCAGTAATTGAATAACCAAGAAATTTTGCATGCAAGATTTAGCTATCGAGATATAGAAACGGAAAATAGTAAGAAACCAGCATTAAACATTATCATGTAGTACAGATGTCTGAATTATTGACAGACAACATTGAATTTCCTTTAATGCCTAATAAACCGTTAAAACATGAATGGAAATATGGACAGAGGTTGTCATGTTCACATACTTAAAACATTCGAACAAAAAGTAAGAATTGGGAAATACCCATTATATCATATAACAGAATGTAGCAAGAGAATGATAACCATCTCGCAATAGACTTTATAACTTAAGAGTTCATGCGAATGCATATTAGAAAGAACGAATAAGCTTAAACAAGATATTGTGGACAACTTCACTCAGGTTATCCCCTGAAGAATGCTTCCGAGCACATTTCTAACCCACATAGAACAAGGAGATGAGCCACGGGAAAAACCATGGTGCAGTTAAGAATTACATAATTACATTGGAGTAACCATTGTTCAAACTACGTACTAGAAAGACAAAAGCCCTCTACACGAGTAACGAGTACAGGTCTTAGCCACTACAACTCTCAGTTGTTAAATTTACCACATTGCTAACTCAACAAGACTTCGCAATACTGGGTAACAGAAGCAATAAAGTCGATAAACCCAGTTCCAAATAACCAGAATAGCCAAGCTCAGCCGAAAGGCAAACATCCGGAGATAAATCACTTACCCGGAAATCTCGGGCAACGAAGACCGGCAAGGTGCCTACCACGCCACAAAAACGGTGAGCCCCAGACTCTTGAGGAGATCCCTACAAGCAGCGAGCACCGCATTAACATTAGCCAAGAGAGAATTTGGGAAAACGATTAACCAAAAAAAGAAAATTTTAGCGGCGAAGAACTTCAAAATTACACTGTAGAGCACTTACCTGGTTTCTTCCATATGATAAGGATGCCATAACCGTGCATCTATGGGCCTTCTAACTCGTTCAAGGCCCAGAACAACATACATAGCAGGGTCGTGGAACAATGAAGGGGAGAAACAAAGTCGACGCCTAGAAGTGGAAATGAAAATACAACAGGGCAACCGAGAGCTAGAAAGACCTAACCTCGAAAAGAGCTGAACCGTAGAATCACAACCTAGTCCATCCTCCATTGATGTGGTGAAAAGCTCGAGGAAAGTGACTTTGGATGGAAGGGTCAGCTCGTGCCACGTAGAGGGTAGATTAGGAACATTAACAACATAAACCAAAAGCATTAAGCCAACAATACAGCTTATCCAGTGCATATTTAATGAAATTGCCAAGTGTAACATAAAGTCACCGAGTTTACAGATTGCGAGGAGGTGGGAATTTCCCAAAGTGCGAGTAGAGTTAACGAAAAACAATCCTGGTAATACCAAGCCTTTAACCATCACCATAAACAATATTTCAATTGCCAAAAACTTTACAATCGACTAAAGTAGTGAGGACTGCAGAGAGATTGTCAGGTGAGGTTGACAACAAGTCTGACTTAATAGTTTGTCCTTTAGTAATATCAAACAAAAAAAATTTACTATTATATTCATCTTTCGTGTGGACACGTGTTGAGTTTTGGAGACATGAAAATTGGTATCAGAGTCCAGCTACAAAAACTAGAGCCTCTGGGAATTGAAAGTTGATAAACAAATAAAGCACATACAATTTATTTTCGTCTCCATTTGAGTAGTTTAAGAAAAACAATGAATGCGTTGACTTTTTTCTGTCACTTTCTTTTTGTTAAGTACAGGAAGACAAACGATTGACAATATGAGAAGAGCAGGTAGTACGTCATGCAAGTTTGTGGTGGGTCAGGGACCTGTAACTAGGCTTGAGAATAACCCCGAATTATGGGTACAACTTGGAGAGGAGGCTCGAAATACAAATCTGGCAATTTTGGAAACAGTGCAAGAGTTGAAAAATGAAATGGCCCGATTACGAGAAGACATTGCAAGGTTAAATATGGAGAAGGAAAGGATTATAAAAAGCCTGTCCGATAAACAGAATCAGCATCCAGCGAATCCTAGTGCTGAGCAACAAAGAGTGTCAGAAGAGAAGAATCACCACACAGAACCTGAAGGGTCAGAAGGAAGGGAGGAGGAACGATTAGATAATGCTTCCGAACAACAGACATCAGAAAGGCAACATATAGACTTGCAAGGGGAATTTATAAGATCAAACCACCACACTTTGACGGACAATAGGAGGAAACAGCTGAGGCGTGGTTGATTAATATGAACAAATATTTCCAGATATATGAATACGATCACAACCTTAAGGCATGGTTGGCCATTTTCCAATTAAAGGGAAAAGCCACCCTATGGTGGGAAGAAGTTAAGATCGTAAGAGAAGTAAGCGAACATACCATAACCTAGGAGAAATTTCAAAGGTACTTTAAGGAAAGATACCTGACCGAGCATTTTTATGATGAAAAGGCAAGAGAATTCCATGACTTGCGGTTGGGACAACAAACCATGGATAAATTTGACACTCGTTTTACTTCATTGCTTCGTTATGTGCCTTATATTAGAGAAGAAAAAGCTAAAGTGCAGAGGTTCGTTAGTAGTTTATCTCTGAATATGCAGGAAAGGATTGAGTTTGACAATCCAAAACAATGGATGAAGCAATACGTAAAGCCAGGATTTGTTACCAGCCGGGTAAACAGAAGGGAGAAATTCCAGGTAAAAGATGGAATGATAAGAGAAGTAATAAGTTGGCTGGAAAAAATAAGGGGAATCATGGTGGTGGTAAAAAGGGTTTTGGTAAGGGGCAAAACGAAAAAAATGTACAGAAAAATTCGCTCAGGTCCAAGCCAACCAATGAGTCCAGAGTCAGCGAATAGCCTGTAAAGTTAGACAACAAAGGGACAACCAGGCCTCCAGTGCAGTGTTGGGGTTGCGGTGGGCCTCACTACGTTAAAGACTTCCCTCAACAAAAGGGAACCGAACGGGTATCCCAGATCCATGAAGCATCGACAGTCAGCGATCTAGGACGTAGTCTACCAAGGATTAATGCAGTCCTCGAACATCGTCAGGTGGAGTACTAGCCGACCATGGTGGAATTCGAAGGTAAAATTTCAGACTTTACTGTAACTGTTTTAATTGACCCTGGAGCCACATTAAGTTATATTAGCCCTAATGTTGTAGAGAATTTTAAATTGCAACCTGTTAAATTCAAGAACCCTTCGCTAGTACAGTTGGCTACAGGGGCCAAGAGACAAGTGCTTGCAAAGGTCAATAAATGCTCTTTAAAGATAGCAGGACAGCCAGTGATGGTAGATTTAAATGTGCTTCCTGTTGGTTCATATGATGTTCTAATCGGTATGGACTAGTTAGAAAAATATTGATCCTTAGTCAACTGTAAAACAAAGATTATTTATTACAAACATGAGCTTGGAGCAAGGCAAGAGATGCAAGGGATTAAGCAACTAGTACAAGTTTGGCCAATAACCGCCTCTCAGCTAGCAAAATGCATTAGGAAGGGATGTCAGATCTATGCCATCCAAGTGGGCTATGCTAACTCAAAAGACAAAACAACCACATTGGAAAACATTCTAGTGATACAATAATTTGCAGATGTGTTTCCAGAATAGATTCTCGGACTACCACCTAAAAGAGATATAGAATTTACAATTGAATTGGTGCCAGGGGCAGCCCCAGTAGCCCAAGCACCTTATAGAATGAGCACACCTGGGTTGACAGAGTTAAAAATGCAGTTACAGGAAATGTTAGACAAAAACTATATTTGCCCCAAAGACGAGACCCTTCATACATGTGTAGATTACCGACAGTTGAATAAATTGATAATAAAAAATAAGTATCCTTTACCCCAGATTGATGAGCTTTTTGATCAAGTAAAAGAGGCAACGGTATTCTCCAAGATTGATTTCTGATCAGGATATCACCAAATCTGAATTAAGGAGGAAGAAATAGCTAAGAATTCTTTGGGAACAACATATGGGCATTATGAGTTTGTGGTGCTACCCTTCAGATTAACCAACGTGCCCGCAACTTTTATGTGTTTAATGAACAACATATTCCATCAGTATTTGGATAGATTCGTGCTGATTTTTATTGATGATATACTGGTATATTCCCGAACTATGGAAGAGCATAGGGAACGCCTTAGATTGGTACTGTAAACCCTCCGAGAACATCGGTTATATGCCAAGTTTAGCAAGTGTGATTTCTTTAAGGAAAAAATACAATATTTGGGACATATAATCACTAAAGAAGGGATTGCAGTGGACCCGGAAAAGATAAGGACCATGATGGAATGGTTAGTACCAAAGGATGTGGCAGACATCAGATCATTTATGGGTTTAGCAGACTATTACAGACAATTTGTAGAGGGATTCTCGAGAGTAGCTTATCCTATCAATTCCTTACAGAAAAAGGGGAGAAATTTTAGGTGGACCTCTGAATACCAAAAAAGTTTTAAGTAGCTTAAGCATCTGCTCACCACCGCACCCATTCTAAGCATAGTTGATCCTAATAAGGACTATGTGGTGTGCACTGACACAAGCAAAGAAGTTGTAGGAGGTGTGTTGCTACAAGAAGGTAAGGTAATTGCTTACGAGTCTAGGAAACTAAAAGAACATGAGCAGAAATATTCTGCTTATGACTTAGAGTTAGCAGTCGTCATACACACTTTGAAGATGTGGCGACATTATCTTATGGGAAGAAATTTTTTATTATTGACAGACCACCATAGTCTAACCAATTATTTTAGCCAGCCCACTTTAAATGGTAGGCAGGCACAGTGGATGGATTTCCTAAGTGGTTTTGATTTTGAAATCAAACATTTGAAGGGGAAAGAGAACCAGGTGGCATACGCATTAAGTCGGAAATTACAATGTTTATATGAAATTTCCTGTAGCGAATGGAAAATCCCCTTCGAGGAGATGATTAAGAAAGCAATAGAGAAAGATACTGGATATCAACAAATAAAACAACAAGTACAGTAGTCTACCAACAAAGAAAATCAGCAAGGTTATGGGGTGGATGATGTTGGAATGTTGTACTACAAGAAAAGGTTGTATGTGCCTAATCAAAACAGCATTAAAAATTTGATTTTGGATGAATTTCATATAAGTCACTATGTTGGACACCAAGGATATTAGAAAATGATCACTTCACTCTGAAAGGAATATTACTGGCTGGGTAAGAAGAGAGATGTGGTGGAGTACTTGGCATGTTGTCTAGAGTGACAATAAATCAAAGCAGAACACCAACACCCTACAGGTTTATTGCAACCATTACCCATTCTGGAATGGAAGTGGGAAACCATTTCTATGGACTTCATAATAGGTTTTCCCAAGACAAGGAAAAATAATGACTCCATTATGGTGGTGGTGGACAAATTAAGTAAATCAACACATTTTACACCTGTGCAATCTACTTACAGAGCTATACAGACTGCTCATATCTTTATGCAAAACGTATTTAGGTGGCATGGGTTACCAAAAACAATAATCTCAAACCATGATGTAAAATTTAGATCGGTATTTCGGAAAACATTGTTTGTAGAATTGGAAACTCAACTAAATTTCAGTACAGCATATCACCTTCAAACTGACGGACTAA
This sequence comes from Pinus taeda, assembly GCA_000404065.3. NCBI lineage: Eukaryota > Viridiplantae > Streptophyta > Pinopsida > Pinales > Pinaceae > Pinus > Pinus taeda. The sequence continues at coordinate 7,433 of APFE030509429.1, read as the reverse complement.
CAGAACGGGTGAACTAGGTGGTGGAAGACATGTTAAGGGCATATGTAATGCAGCAACCAACCAGGTGAAGATTACCTGCACTTGGTTGAGTTCGCATACAATAATGGTTATCATACACTGCAAATGAGCCCATTTGAAGTAATGTATGGGTGGAAGTCTCGTACACCATCAAGATGGGGTGGACCCAGGACAAAATGATGCTTGGCCCTGAAATGCTGAAGGAAATGGAGGAAATGGTTAAGAAGGTACAACTCTAATTTAAAAGAAGATTAGGACAGGCAAAAGAACTTTGCTGACCAGAAAAGAAAGTTTAAGGAATACCAAGTTGGTGATCATGTGTATGTAAGAATTAGAGCAAAAAAGAGTACACTACAATGGAGTGGTCGCAATAAGTTGGCACCTCAATTTTGTGGACCATTCCAAGTCTTGGCAAGAATTGGGCCGACGGCTTACCACCTCGCTTTGCCAAGTCACATACGAGTCCACAATGTCTTCCATGTTTCTGTGTTGAAAAAATATGTTTATGATCCTAAATATCAAATCAGATGGCAGGATATACAGGTGAGAATTACCTCCGGTAAATCAGTCTAAGTCTTTTTCCTTTAAAAGAAAATGGAATTGTGATGTCGTATGTTGCAGGTCAAACCAGAAGGAGAAATCTTGTTCGAACCACTAAACATCCTCGATCGGAGAGAAGTAATGCTGCGGAAGTGAGCTATTACCCAAGCTAAAGTATAGTGGCAGCACTTTGGGCTTGATGAGACCACCTCGGAAGATGAAGAGCTCATGAAAAATGCTTACCCAGGGTTGTTCATGGTCAACAGACATCGGTACGATGTCTAATTTCAGGAGGGAGAGATGTAATGCCCCGGGAAAAATGTAAATATTTGACTTTACTGTGGTAAAAGACAAACTGAATATGAAATTATTAGCTGTTTGAAATTTAATAATATTTTTATTATTTAAAAAAAAAAATATGTTTTCTTTTAAGTGCTCGCAACTTCTTGAGGTGGAAGTTGGGAAAAGCCAGTTGTTGTAACTGCAACCCTAACTACCTCCCCTAACTAGAGGGGCTTCCAGAGAAAACGAAGAGGGGGGAGGCAAAAATCTACGCTGTAAAGATAGGCAGAAGAAAATAAAAAGAATGGCTAAGTCTGGTGATGACCAGATAGCCAAGCACTAGGTGAAAGTATCTTGCTGAGGACAGAGGTCTTGCAAGAGAGCAAGGGGGGAGATTCTGGTCCTGATGAATCTCAAGGTTGGGTGGCAAATTGGAAGCATGAGATAAAGGGAAGGCTCAGCTTCTGGAGTGCTTCGTGAGTCACAGCAGTTCGGGGAACAGAGGCGAACAGTTCTGTTGAAATAATGCATTGACATCAAAAAGAATAGGTACTGAAAGTTCTAACTACTATGCATGATTAAGTTTTGTATCATTCCTAGAAAATGAAAAAAAAATGTAGCTGAAACCTCTCTACAAAATTGACTCTTTAAATAAAATATATCGATTGATTATTGAAACTTGGCTTTTAGAGAAACAGGAAAATGAGTAAGCATATAAAACCCTCTTAAGTTCTGGAAAAACCTACGAGTAAATGTTAACTAAATTGAATTTGTATGGACTACGCAAAATCCTAGCATGAGGGAAGAGAAATCCTTAGGGTGTGGTAAGTATATAGTATAGCATTGACATTTCCAATCTACTAACCGAAACCTAAGCTGGGTATGTAAAATTTAGGACTGCAATCATAGATTTCATGCCATGGAAAAACTAAACATGGTTATACATGTTAATAAAAATAAATACCCAAAAAAAGCACTGGAACACTGGTAGGTGATAGACAACTGTGGCATACAATGTACGGGGAAGTTTCCTCCTCTAGTCACAACCGAGGATGGACCCCAGAGAATATTAATAGGTAAATACCTTGAATCATGCAAGTGAGAACGTTAAAGAAAATATTTCAAAACAACAACATTCTAGAACCCTGCAAGTAGAAAATTCCGCAGTAATTGAATAACCAAGAAATTTTGCATGCAAGATTTAGCTATCCAGATATAGAAACAGAAAACGGTAAAAAACCAACATTAAATATTATCATGAAGTACAGATGTATGAATTATTGACAGAAAGTGTTGAATTTCCTTTTAATTCCTAATAAACCATTAAAATATGAATGGAAATTCGGACAAAGGCTGTCATGTTCACATACTCAAAACATTCGAACAGAAAGTAAGAATTGGGAAATACCCATTATATCATATAACAGAATGTAGCAAGAGAATGATAACCATCTGGTAATATACTTTATAACTTAAGAGTTCATGCCAATGCATATTAGAAAGAACGAATAAGCTCAAACAAGATATTGTGGACAACTTAACTCAGGTTATCCCCTGAAGAATGCTTCCCAACACATTTCCAACCCACATAGAACAACGAGAAGAACCATGGGAAAAGCCATGGCATAGTTAAGAATTACATAATTACATTAGAGTAACCATTGTTCAAACTAGGTACTAGAAAGACAAAAACGCTCTACACGAGTGAAGAGTACACGTCTTAGCCACTACAGCTCTCAGCTGTTAAATTTACCACACTGCTAACTCAAAAAGGCTTCGCAATACTGGGTAACAGAAGTAGTAAAGTCGACAAACCGAGTTCCAAATAACCAAAAGAGCCAAGCTCAGCTGAAAGGAAAACATCCAAAGATAAATCCCTTACCCGAAAATCTTGGGCAACGAAGACTAGCAAGGTGCCTACCACGCCGCAACAATGGTCAGCCTCGGACTCTTGAGGAGATCCCTGCAAGAAGTGAGCATTAAATGAACATTAGCCAACAGAGAATTTGGGAAAGTGATTAACAAAAAAAACAAAATTTTAGTGGCAAAGAACTTCAAGATTACACTATAGAGCACTTACCCGATCTTCCATATGATAAGGATGCCATAACCCTGCATCTATGGGCCTTCTAACTCATTCAAGGCCTGGAACGACAGATAGAGCAGGGCCATGGAAAAACAAAGGGCAGAAACAGAGCTAGCACCGAGAAGCGGAAATGAAAATGCAACAGGGAAACCAAGAGTTGGAATGACCTAACCTCGAAAAGAGCTGAACTGTAGAATCACAACCCAGTCCATCCTCCGTTAATGTGGGAAAAAGCTCGAGGAAAGTGACTGCAAAGGGAAGGGCCTACTCGTGCCATGTAGAGGGCAGAGTAGGAAAATTAATAACGTAAATGAAAATCATTAATCCAACAGTACAACTTATCGAGTGCATATTTAATGAAATTGCCAAGTGTAACATCAAGTCGCTGAGTTTATAGATTTTGAGGAGGTGGGAGTTTCCCAAAGTGTGAGTAGAGTTAATGAAAAACAGTCCTGGTAGTACCAAGCCTTTAACCATCACCGTAAACAATATTTCGATTGCCAAAAACTTTACAATAGACTGGAGTAGTGAGGACTGCAGAGAGATTGTCAGGTGAGGTTGACAAGATGTCTGACTTAATAGTTTGTCCATTAGTAATATTAAACAAAAAAAAATTACTATTATATTCATCTTTCATGTGGACATGTGTTGAGTTTTGGAGACGTGACAAAAAAACATGAATTTAGCATTCAAAAAAATCCCTACTATAACTTGATCGTCTTATAAACATTTTGATTATGGTGCAAGGAGGTAAGTTTATGATATGTTATCTTAAGATGTTGTATAAACATTTTTACAACTTCATATTACATAAAATAAAAACTAATAACAAATCAAATCAAATCAAAATTAAAACTAATAATCAAAGTAAAAATGAGGTAATTTAAGGTTTTTGAGCTCCATGTTATGATAACCCATGGTTTTTCCAATGGTATTATTAAGTAAAAAGATCTCTCTCTCTCTCTCTCTCTCTCTCTCTCTCTCTCTCTCTCTCTCTTCTATATATATATATATATATATATATATATATATGTATATATATATATATTTGAGATCTATCTTAACTCTTGATCTACCAATTGTGAGAGTCATATTCAAATATCTTAAGGTGTAAAACTTACAGTGAAAAACAGTTTGACCCCTTTGAGCTCTTGGTAGATCATGAGTAATGATGGATTTACTATGTTTGTACCTTTGTAGGTTTTATTGGAGGTATCCTATATAATCTTCCAATATTTCCTCCTCTCTCTAGGACATATTGAGTAATTATTCCCTTTTATCAATACTGTGAAAGTAATCTTGGTACCTTTCCAAGAAGGTTTTATTCATAGCATCCCATGAGGAAATAGATGTGCAACCTAGTCCCATAACCATCTTAGTGTAGCTCCATTCAAAATATCAAGGAAAATTTTTAAAATATGGACATCAATGGTGTTACCATAACTTCTACATAAGACCTAAAATTAAAAAAGGAAAGTGTCTAGATCTTCATTAGTCATGCCCTAGAAAGTTGGAAGAGCATGTAGAAGAATGTTCTTCATTGGAGCCCTCCCCTAGAAACCTTTAGTATGGAATTCAAAGGTAGTATCTATTTCTTAGAAGATCTTATTCCCCATAATATTTGAGGATTCTATAAAATATTTTCAACTATTCTTTTCTCATTTTGCTATGAGAGGTCTTTGAATAGTTACTCAAACTGTTTTACAACACTTCCTAAGTCTAGAATAAAAGAACAAGGAGGTTTTTTCTGTGGACCAAATTTTTAATTTTCCAAATTAAGCTCATATATACCACCTTTTCCTTCCAACAATTATTGATACACTCCCTTTGTTGATACAAATGAATTATAAACTCTTGAAGATTAGTTTAGAAAATGACACAATATTTCTCAATGCATTCTCGACTACATTATGGGAGAAGATGGACACGATGTCAAAGATGTCTGCAACATTTCATCCATATACAAAAATAATCAACATGAATTTTGTGTGATTTTTGAGGGGTTATAATCAAAAGTACTCTAATACCTCGAATGAACATCAAGTATATATGCAACACTGTTACAAGAGAGAAGTCCACACTTGTATTCATAAGTTACCATTTGAAACTTCTTTTTGATATTTTCAACCTTCGGATTTGGATGTTGCATATGGGAAATAAGGAGTGAGAGAAGATCTTATAGGGGATTCCTTAAGGGGATAAGGATTTGTAGAAAATATTAGGAAAATCCATATGTAGGTACAAGAGACACTATAGAATTCACATGAAAATCAAAGGATGGGCATGATCAACAAAGATTAAAGAAGTTTTTCAAGGTGGGAAATAGAGTATGGTAATAGTTTAACAAGGATAAGCTACAAGGTCCTCGTAAGAAAATAAAGGCCCTCTGGTATGGTCCCTCTAAGATACTGGAAAAAGTAGGAGATAATGTCTATAGACTTAATATACCCCCATACATGTTGATTTACTCAATTTAAATGTAGAAAATCTAAAATGTTATGAGCCTTCCATGCTAGACTAGGAATATGAACAAGTCCTACATTCGATGGAGGACCTACGTTCTATGGAGGATTTCGCACTAGATACTTAGGTAGAGTTGAGATGATATATAGTTTGGATAATTTTCCAAGAACTACAATATAGGGGTAGGATGACCTTTGTTATATTGGGTTGAAAGGATATGTTTCATGTAAATCTAAACAATACAACCGAAAGAAGATGGAGGAAAAAAATCCTTGTCTCAATCAATAGAAGTATTTTGGGACGAAAATGGTCAAAAAATGAGGTGGAATGATCCAAGTTGCATCATTATATTGTTTTTCACCTATCTTGATGCCTTTAGAAGGGAAAATGTGGAGGAATCAACTCACATGACCATTTTTATGAGTGGGACATAGTTGGAAAATTTGGATGAAGCTCACCTTCCTATTTTGGCCACCATAGTTGAAGAGGATTTCACATCAACCCCCTTTACTCATGGGAAGCACACTAGCTATGTAATCATGATGGAGAAGACTCTAGAAGAGTCCATATTGTAACTCAAGCTAAGAGCTAAAAGGAGTCAAACATAACCACTAGTAGGATATTGTGTTATATTATAACTAGGCTATGAGAAGGAAAAGGAATTCCATCCTTGAGGCATTTTGCTCATTAGATGAGAAGAGTAATTGAGAGAGATAGGGAGTGATTAAGAAAAGAAATTTTTTTCACTATAGTGGCCTACGAGGCATAGGCCTTACTTCTTTGTATTTGCAACTATTTTCTATTCACATAAAGCGAGCAAAGTGACTTCACCTTCCATCTAGGTTTTCTCCTCAAAAGGTTTTAGAGGATATGTCTTTTGTCAATTATGACTTGTGAGTTTTTATTTAGGTATTCTTTATTTTCTAATTAATTATAATTTCCATGAATACATAATAAAAAATAATTTATAAATCCAAAAATATAAATAAAAATAAACCCTCATAACATTGATTTTTGTTTTTGTTTTTAAGTATAATTTATGATATTTGTTACTAGCTGTAATACGAAATATCCATAAAAGTGTATGGATCAAGGAGTTAACAAAAAATGGTTCTTTTTGGTAAAGAAAGCTTAATAGTTTTGGTCTTGGATCAATTCGAATTTTGCACTAATAGACGATTTCCTTTCAAGTAAGGACTTATAGAGCACATGCAACTTTACGGAGCTTAATATTTGAAATTTTATGATTTTGTTTCCCCTCTAAACTGAAGTTCAAATACTATTGATAGGGGAATGAGTAATTGAATTTGTTATCCTATCGTTCAACTAAATTATTTGTATCCCTACATTCTTCCTTTTTATTTAGGATATTTCTTATTTGTTCAATGTACTTAAATATATATTGTTCTTTCTTTCTTAAATATACGGAAAATTAGAGCAACTAAAGAGAAATTATTTGTGTCCCTACAAATCGTCTCTTTCTTTCTTTTATTTACGATATTTTTTATTTGTTCAATGTACTTAGATGTTTTTTTTGAAGAATATTTGACAAAAATCACATAGAAAAACTTATGTCCACTCAAATATCTAGTGTGGTTCATTGTAAGGACAAGTTGAAAGAGCATATCTCATTTACCACATTATATAGAGAGGGCAGAGAATCCATGACTCAACTGCTATAGCAAAAAATGACATGATAACGGCTAATTTGACCAAGATAAAGGGAAATTAATAATAATATTATTATTATTATCAATAATAATTTTTTTCTTTTAAAATTAATAATAAGTAAATCAAAAATTAATAATTTCAAATATGTTGAAAAAATTAAAATGAATTAAATTAAAAATGAAATTTTAATAGTTAATCATAAACGTCAAACATATTATAATTATTATTAATAATATTTTCTTCTAAAATTAAAATTAATAATAAGTAAATCAAACAATAAATAAATTCAAATATGTTGAAAAAATTAAAATGAATTAAATTAAAAAGTATATAAAATGAATTATTATTATTATTATTATTATTTTGTAAGCTG